>JAZGTJ010000376.1:0-29757 GCA_036877575.1 Botia almorhae | reverse complement strand
CCACTTTCATAGACCAAATAATAATAATCCACATTGTTTATGAAAATATTAAGTTCTCACACACACACATTCCAATGATTACAAATATTTGTCATTGACAGTTAATGATATTTTCCATTATTTTCATTAAATCATTGTTAGAATTGCAAGGACATTTGGAATGTTACAAACACCAGGTTTTCCTACATTATGAGGACAACTGGGTTCCCATAATATACAGTAGGTAAGACATGACTTTCCATTGAGCTAATGATAATGTTTATTAAGTCATTTGTGGGCATCGCTGGTTGGTCCCACAATGTACAGTACAGGATCCCATGTCCTTGTGGGGACATTTCGGGAAACGCATTGCTTGCATTTCATCCTTTAAACATTGCATTAATTATGAAGAACAAACAGAAAGTAATCTGCATTTATTTCTATCTGCATTTATTTCTTATTGTTTTGACGAAATGATTCACAGCCAGTGTTTAGCGGCAGACTGTGAGCTCATAATCCACAATCCCAAACACCGATCTGTTTTCATAAACACCTCCATCTTTTACATATTCATCTGGTCTTTCTCGCCCCTAGAGGGAGAATCACATTGGCTTTACAACAGTGCCTCTGCATCTACTACCACGTCAACAGCGAGAAAATCAAAACACTGTTTATGTTTGCAAATAACGTGTATTCATAAGGTTTAAATACAACGTTTAGTGTTACTAAAGGTTTATTTGATTAAAATCTTGAATATTTTGTTGGTCTCAAAATGTTATATTTGATTTGAAAGTGTGTCATTTTCATCCATATTCAATAAACCATCTGGCGACAAGACATCAAGAGACAGGTGCAAAATAAATCATCATGGGAATGTGTGTGAACATTTAAATGAAAAATATTTAAATGTAAACTGAATTACCTTCAAAACGAGTTTAAAAAATGTTTTATAATTTGAATTTAGTATTTAGCTAAATTATCTTAAATTATCCTAATTTATAGGATATTATATATATATATATATATATATATATATATATTTAAAATCTTTTAAACAATTGTTTTATAGTTAAATTGTAAGTAAAAGATTGTGGGCCGACCAACAAAAAACAAGCAAACAACGACATTTATTTCACATTCCATAGGTACTCAATTTAGTCTGTAAGGATGTTTGAACAGTTGACGTCAGTTACACGTTGAAATGTTTGTTAACCACAGCTGATGGTGAAGTATGTGTTGTGAAAACAGGAAGTAAATTAGTCAGGTAGATAAAGGAAATGAGACGCATGTGTATGTTCAGAAATAGCAGTTTACGCAAGAGTTAATATCACAGAGTTGTTTTTTTAAATTAAGCATTGCATAAATTCTGACTAAAATGTTTGGCTACTGCCAATTAAACTAACTAAAACTAATTGCTGGCCTGTTAGTTTTTAATTAGAGCTGTTTGAATCCAAAATTTGAGCATCTGTTTTTTTATTATTATTTGTAGTCATCCACCAGGCTTCAATGCTCCACTTTTACAGCCTTGTGGCACAAGGTACAGTTATCACAAATACGGTCAAGGTGAATTAAGGTGGTGTAAAAAAACACTATATGTACAGTGCTTTATCATGACCAGAGTATTTGTATCCTGCAAGTTTTCATGAAAACAAATAGCACTTAATTGGGTCATTCATAAGACTGTTTCTAAAGGTGTTGGCAAGGGATGAGAGATGGTCCGTGCACAAATGCCTCTTTATTGTGAAACTCTCCAGTGGCTTGGGGCAGTATCACCCTCCCTCCTTTTTGTACTCACAACGGATTGCATTAAGCTCTGATAATAAAACAACATGAATGCCCCTTTATCCCCCACTGTGAAAGTTAGATCATGTGGTCAAGACCATAAAGCAAAATTACTGCTATCTGAAGATTTTATTAAACTCATTTCAGACGAGACTAAAAGGATAATAAATTGGTTTTGAACTTTGAGGCTAGCTCCGCCCCATTACCGCAGGTAATATCACGTCCTTGTAGACCTGAAGATGTAGCCCCTTCTGTTACTTGAATACCTGCAGGATTTCTGCAGCCTAATCTCCCATGATTAGCCTTTGCCACGGGGTCCAGGTCATTAATCCCGTCCCCTACAGTGAGTGACAATAATCTCTGCTCACTGGGCAGAGGAGCCAACTCCATTTGTCACTCTGTCACCCAGTGGCTCTCACATGGGAGTGGACAAGCACCATTTATCTACAGAATGTGCTGCAGAAACTGCAGGGCCGGCAAATTAAAAATAAAAAAGCTGTATCCTCCTCCAGGATCCGACAATGGAATACAAATAGCTTGATTATCATTATTATTATTATTATTATTAGTTTTGCACTGAGGGTGTTGTTTGATTCTAATTGTTGTATTATAAACATTATGTTGTCAGTGTTGTGTAACTATTTTAATAAAAGACTGCATGTAAAGTCTGAAGTGTGTAATTTTGGGGCCACTAGCCCCAAAATTTTGGGACTACATTTAAATGTAATGATTTTCAGGTAAGTTTGCTGAACATTCCCACTATCTTCCATTAGTCAGCCAACAAATAGCCTTTCTTCATTCTCATTGGTTGAGCAAATCTTGCTAGTCAGGATGTTCTGTTTTCATTGAAATCAACCTACAAACGGCAATGTAGTTGTTTCTGCATATTACTATGGGATAGATACATTTTTATCATCAACAAATGTGTAATGCCATTTCGTATTGTTCTATTTGCATACCTGTGCTAGGTCATTCGTGTGTGCATTTTGATCATTCGATAAATCTCAGATCCTGTGTCATACCAGGAAACAAATCATTATAAGCATGGCTGACTCGAGAGGTTGACTCTCTCCCTTTGTCGTTTCTTCTCTCTCTCTCCCATGTGCTACCTGAAGCCACGGAGGCTCGGCAGAGTTTCAGATGAATAAATTTGTATATTTTAATACACATTCCTCTGTGGTGAAGAATTCTCCTGAGGCCTCTTCCTCTTCTATCGTCTCGTCTCCCAAGTTTTCCTCACACCCTGTGGAGTCATTAGTTTCCTCGCTGTACTGAATCTTTAATCATCTGTGTTTGAGGGGGATAAAGAGGGAATATTGCTCTTTAAAATTCAAGTTCAGCCATGTTACTTTGAAGTGCGCAGACTGGGTTTTGTTCCTGCTTCCTACGAATTTAGCATGTGCAAGATTGAGACGTTACACAACTGTAGCTAAGATTGGTGTGCTTCCAAAGGTGAGTGGTGGTCTAGTGTGGGCTTGCAGTTTTTCTTTGTGCTCTGCGCTGCCAAACTAAACCCTGTTCTGCTATTCTCCAGGCAACAGTCATCTATCCACAGATAGATATTGGCAGTCATTCTCTAAACGGACAGCTGGCAGCAATTGTTGAACTCCTCTGCCTGGATACTGGATACAATAACACCTTCTCCAGTTCACCCTCACATCACCCTGGACTGTGGTATAGCACAGCTGACCTAGAAACAGTCTTTAGTGTAATTTGTGTTTATTAATTATGTTTATATAGCTTGCTCTAACAACGGCATACACTATGTCAGATTGTGCAACAGTTATCTTGGACCGTTCACCCACAAATGAAAATTCTGTCATTTATTACCTTAACGTCATATTGCTCCAAAACCATATACTGTAGTGAGACCAGATAAGGATGATTATCAGTGAACTGCTGATTTAATGTAATAATTCAATTTTTTTAATCACACACATCTGTCAAGATTCTGAACTTGGTCACTACAAACTGTTATTGTATAGAAAAGCGCTGAAGGAAGATTCTTAAGGGTTCTTCAGGGTCTCTGTTGTGTCTTAAAGAGAAAAACAATGTGATTACATTTTAATACTTAAAACAACCTGATTTTTTAGGTTAGCTGACAAAACATTTATACAGTGTTCATACACATATACTGTGTAGTCCAAACACTTCCCTGCACAGATGTCAGGAAAACACAGTGATAATGTGTGTGTGTGTGTGTGTGTAATTTGAGTCCGATCTTACAGAACCAGGCATGCAGAACAATTGAGTAATCTGTGCATTACCATGTTACAGATCAGCCTGTCAGACCTGCTCAAAACGTCACACACACTCAGCAATACAAACAGGACTCTACACAATAGGCCTGCGGTCAACAGCAGTAGCTGTAATAGGCAATTCTTACAGGAATAACCTGAAGTTGTGTGGTTTGCATTCTACACTTACGACAATGCATGCAGCTTTGTTTACAGGTGTCCCTGTTTTTTTTAAACCATTAGTTCATTATGTCTTCAGCATTACTATAAAAACAATCATTTGTCTGAAATTCATTTACCATTGTAAAGCACAACACTGGCTTCCCTTAACATCAAGTTAAACACTAAATTCTACTAAAAAATCTTGTGTTGTAAACCTGTTGTAACTAAATTGAATAGCACAATAAAATTAGAAGTGTTAAAGTGTTAACCTGTTAATTGCAACTTTTTGAACCTATTAAAATACAGATGCGTTACTCTTTATTACAATGGTACAGTTCCAAACTCCGGTATAAATAATAGAAACTTTTCTAAATCTCAACATAACAGAACATTAAAGACAAACATTAGAGCCTCTGCTTTATTTATCTTGCTCAAAAACACATCAAATAACGCTTAATTTCAACATTTACTTTCCCCATCCAGTCCTAAAGCATGCTGGGAATTAAAAATCCCCTGCCCAGCTTCAGCAATGCTATGCCAACACTAATGAAAATTATTCATGTGGCCCCAATGCAAATGAAATGAAAGCATTTTCTTTTCTGTTTAACAAATTTAAATGAATTGCATGCAATGAAATGATGCATACGATTAGCTAATTACGTTAAGTAAATTAAGCAGTAATCATTTTGAGTGTATATTTCAATTGATAATTGATTGTTTATGAGCAACAGACCTGTTTAGTATTATTACTAAATTATTAAATTCAGTCGCCGTGCAGTAAAAAATATTGTTTTCTATGGAGAAATTAACATTAACATAATACTTGGTTTTGGATGTTGAAGCTACATCATTGTTAAAAATAACTGAGGATATTTAGCTCAATAACAGGCCGAACTGAATCACATCTAGCCATGACATTCCCTGATACTGTAGGTTATTGTAGTTATTGCCGTGGAGACCCGGCCTGTCTCTCAGTACCGTCAATCCTGTGGCAATCCTGTTTGCCTTATCTGTGTGCATTCTAGCTCTCCCCATTAAAGGGAGCGAGAGAGGGAGACACACTGAGACTGAGAGCACACAATCCATTTTCAACACTCGTTCCCTGAGCTTGTACCGCTTTAGACATGACACTTCCATTTTTGACCGAAAATTTAAGCCCATTTTCATTTACACCAGCAGATTTGCGCAGTTTCATAATCTGCTTAAGACACACAGGATGGAGTGAACATTTTATAAATGGCTTGTACGCAGTTTAAATGCACGCGCAAGATACAGAGACATCTCAGAACTGTCTCAGAACAGAGATGTCTCAGAACTCATAAGGCTATACTTATACACACAGGCCTCAAATATCCACACTAATAAGCCCATTTTAAAGTAGGAACGCGGTCTGCCACACAACCCTGACGGCTAACTCAAGACCCCACTTGCCCTGTGTGATCGTCCTAATTTAGCTTCGAAGTTTGATATAGCGCTGCAAATATTTGCTGGTGCGCACGTTGAAACTGTTTGCTCGGGATGTTTTGACAAACAAACCGCAATGGTATATTAACTAAAGTAAATGTTCAACAGTGCATGCAATTATATGCTACATATATCTGAGCCTCTTCACTGAAAGAGCGACTTTGTGTTCTCAGGTCTCGTTTGGACAGATGGTTATTCTTCCGGTCTTGATGTTATGATAATATTTCATGCATTAAAAGCTTTAAATGTTTTATTTACAGACAGTCATGCTAACATGTACAAAAAACACACTATTTTGTTATCAGAACATATATATGAGAATATTAAAGGCTATAAAATATGAATATGAATATTATAAATACGTAAAACTCCTGCATCGGTTTCTCCTGTGCATGTGAGACGCATGAGAAAATGAGTTTCCTTCCATTGTCACACACTTCCTTCCTGCTCATATCCATCTTTAACTCTATATTCATTTATTTCCTGTTCAAGGTTTCTGCTGACAAGATTGTCCGTGAGATTTCTGTCTTTACCACAGACACAAAGAAGAGCAAACTCAAGTATAGGTAAAATTCATCTGTACCTTAAATACCAATTTCAAGGTTTTTTTGGGGCGTTTGTGATGTGTCAGTAAAGGACTGTTCCACATGGTAATTGTCATAAAATGTCCTTTTCATGTTGTATTTTAGATATAGTTGAAAGGAATCTTTAAAAAGAATTTTGTAGGGCTGCGAGAATGTATCTTCTTATTTCCGGTATCTTCAGAATCCAGAAATCTCATTCGTAAACATTTGAACCAGTTCAGTTCAGTTCAGTTCAGTACACGGTGACACGTTTTTAATTTAAATATATTACAGTGATGTTTGCGAGTGAAGCATGAAATGTAATGTGACAACAGTTTACATTCTCAAAGCTCATATTATAGTCATATGTCTGTCTCCTTTGTGTGTTCATGAACAATGTCAGCCTCAAGGACACCCTTCCAGTTTTTCGTCTCATAAAACACAGGAGGATTTCTCAAGACACATCTGCTTGGAAATACAGGATGGCCTGAAACAGAAGTGGCCCTCAGAGGAGTCCTGGTTACAGCCCTGAGCTACTTTGACTGGTCAAGCTTATTGACATACATGTGCTGAGAACTGAGTTTAACCCTCATGTTTGCATTTACGCATTTGGCAGACGCTTTTATCCAAAGTGACACTGTGCATTATACTATACATTGTTTCTGAGTATGTGCAATCCCTGGGATTGAACCCATGACCTTGGCGTTGTTAACACCATGCTCTAACCACTGAGCCACAGGAAAGCTGTTGGCATACATTGAAGTATAATCTTAATTCTAATCTTATGAGTTCTGATTATTATCTGACTGCGTCTCTGAGAGCATTCTGAGAAAAGCAAATCTCAACAGAACATGAGGGGCTGATCTTTTACTGATTCTTGTCTGAGATGGCAAACTGTGATATGTTTGTGAGAGACAGGCTAAGGGAAGAGATGTCTCTGTTTGTGTCCAGTTTGAAATGTGCATTTAAAGGGACGGCATTGATTGGATTGAATCATGGCTGATTAACTTTTCAGGCCTAATTTACTGTCCTATTCATTTGCACAAAGTGACAAATACTGGCAGATATTCAGAATGCTGCCAGTCGCCCGTGAGTCGAGGAAAACCCGGAGGGAAAGACGAGCAGAGAGGTTGGCTCTCTCACGGCCTCATTTCACGTCTGTTATTCTTGCTCACCTGGTGTGTAGAGAGAGTACACTAACCATACCGAGCCTCCCGCCTCCCTATCCTGAGGGAGTCGTAAAGGTCTCCCAAACACCCAAAGAGGGCGAGACCAGACTGAAGACTTTGTTGCAGTTTCCAGGCAACATGTCGAATGAGCCTGTGGAGAAAAGGTGGAGGAGGTGCACCGCGGGCCCTGAGGCTTTGGCGTGATTAATGGCAGAGGTATGCGTTACAGCAGGCATCCTCCAAGAACCTGGAGATCAGTCTTCCTGTAATACAAATCCGACATTCGCCTCCCTCCCCTTTCTCCACCCCATCCCACTTGCTCCTACAACAGCATCATCAAAACCTCAGCTCCTCACTGCCAAGTGCATCACCAGCATCACGCTCATAAATCATCCCCAAACAAAACACACTTAATCTGTGACACGCAGACCTGACACACAAATTTATTACCTGTGTGAGATACACAGCAACATGTCGCGAGAACCTTCTGTCTGTCTAACTGAAAAATAAATAAATAAATAAAAACACATTTTCTGTTTAAAACTTCCCAGCTAACAATTTTAGGTTATAAGAATGTTTCTGTAATACTTCATTAAGTAAGAAAAACGTTTAGGCACGTTCAAAATGTCCAGTTCTTTAGACATTGTATTGCTTAGTTATGATAATGTTATTCAACCATTTTTAATTTTGTAACATTTTTAAAATGTTCCACTAACTACTTAATGAATAATATGTTTGATATAATGATATATAATGTTAGAAAAAACATTCTGTTAACATTACTGCATTAAGAATGTTTTTGATGACCTTGAGACAACTTTTAAACAATGTTAGCCAACGTTATGAGAACATTTCCTGTTGGCTGGTTTCTGTATTGGTTTATGGATGTTAGTTCAATATAAAAGACAAAGCATTTACAAGGCCAGTGAAGTTCAAGGGTTTAACACAGCACGCTACAGAACGCTTTCCTCTGCAGCCTTGTTCCTGCCAAACGATTTTACTCAAGCACATTTGTAAGACATGAATACATAAGTCCTTTTCATAGATTAGGTTGGCAATGACATGAATGGTCTATGGTTTGAGTCAAATTGCTTTGATTGCAAGTGGGTTTTTTAAATGGCACCATATGAGGTTAATGAAACAAAAGACTACCGCTCTGTAATCCCAGAACAGCCGAATGTAAACTTGCTTTACTGGTTTATCATAATTCATATTCTGTAATATTCTGCAGCAGCAAGCACTTCTCCCAGTCAGGGGTACCTGCATTAATTTTATTTAAGTGTAGTTTTATTTAGGTAACAAACACAGGTTCTAGATTTCTTTAATTAGCTCAATTAAAAGCACAGGAAATTATTTAGGTAAACTGCAATTATTAAATATTATTGCAATAACTCACTTGAGGCTGTGTGTTATTAGAGTACAAAATCACTGATCTGTATTTTTAGATCTAAACAGATGCTCAGTGTCGTGGTATGTAAGAAACGTCCACACAAATCATGACAAATATTGTACTTTTAATGACAATTACTGTATATTGTAAATAAATACTATTTTTCCTTCCCAACTCAACAGATATCCTTTATGGAAAAGTGCTACGGGATCTCCATTCATTTCACTGTGAGTATTCAATGCCTTACTGCTTGATTTCTGCATCTGCAGCAGACAAGCAATTCCAGAGATCTTATCTTCACCACAGAAGCCACACTGATTCTAGCCAGGTTATAAGTGCCAGTGAAAATCACATGAGAATTCTCCCTGGGAAACTTCTGATTAATGCTCCTGACATGGTGCCGATTTTTGTCAGTCATCACCAAGCACCAGACATGAATCTACGTGCATCACCATAAGCATCGTAGGAAGCATCAGGAGGTAAACAAACTGCTCATTTACAGAAGCTTTACCTTGTGCTCTGAGCTTTATATTATGGCAATAGCTATACTAGTCATGTTTAAAAAGACCTATGAGCATCTAGCAGATGTATGAACCCATCTTGGCTTCTGTTTGAACACAGATCAGGTTGAATCTGAAGAGAGATGAATCTGAAGGTAATTATGAGTGAATGAAGGTCTTGATGTACATGTTGCAAATGTTCATGTACAAATGTGGAACTCAAAACAAGCTCTTTTAGCATTAAATGTACATCTTATTTGTAAGGATCTGTATTGTGTGTTTTTCTACAAGGGGTCTGTGACCCCTAGGGGGCATGTAGAGCTAAAGCAGGGGGTCCTACTTTTAATGTTTGACAAACATTTTTTTAGAAACATTAACTTTAATGTTTATTCACAACCAACAATAACCAATAAGCTAATATTAAGCCAAACATTTCATTGTGCATCTCAAATTAAAATGTATTAATAATAATGTACAACTATGACTTTGTACATCGGTTATGGTTATGTTATGTTACGGTTATGGCTTTGCAATGTGAAAAGTATGATACAATATGCATGTTATTATAGATATTTAAAAAATTAGGTTGTTAGAGTATTTCCCTAACATTTCCAAGTAACAAAAGTGATAAAAATTATATTTTGAATGTTGTAGGAATGTTCAAAATTCAAACGAAAAGAGATTGTATTATAATAATTGTGATAAATCTGTTAGGTATAAGAACATTACTCAAATATTTTTAAATCTGTAACATTTGTTCCACTACCAACTTAAAAATAACATTTATATATACAATATATAAAGTTAAAAAAAGTTCTACTAATGTTGCTGCAAGAATGTTTTTGATAACTTTGAGAGGTTGTTAGCCAACATTCTGAAAATGCTCCTTGTTATCTGGGTCTGCCTCATTTCTCTATCCTTCCAGGTCATGTACAGGTACAGTAAGATTACTTTTTCATACAACACAAGGTTGTTGAAGTTATGTTAACTTCAGGAAATAAAAAATAGAGAAAGAATCACAATAACCACGGAGGTTTGAATCAGAATAACAAAAAAGGCTTTGCAAAATGCTGGTGTGTTTTAATAGAACGGGCAATACAAATGCAGGGACAGTTTATGATATTTAATGCAAATAGTAAACTGTAACTCGTTTCTCAATAATTCTATGTCCCAGTTTAGGCTGATGTTCTGGATAGAAGATTTTTATTATTTAAAAAAGCTGCTCATTTACGACTCTCTCTCTCTCTCTCTCTCTCTCTCTCTCTCTCTCTGTCTCTCACTCTCTCTTTCTCTCTCTCTCCCTCTGATGTTGGTATGCCATTATAGCTTTGTTTAGCAGCAAGGTTAAGCGGGAAGAGATGTACTTATGTCAGGTGTTCAATGAACATCCTCTTTGGCAACTCTTTGGTCATAATAGGTGTGTTAATGATTTTAGTACAAGGTCTTTGTGAAGTGAAAAAGCGTCTGTGATTTAGTTCTGTGTTTGGCCTTATTGATCAAATGCTTTTTATGGTTTCTACCTTACTGTCCTAACTTAAGCTACTGTAAAGTGCACAAGGGTATTGATTGTTCCTGTTACACTTTTGCTCTTTTTAAAACAGTGTTCAATAGTTTGGTTGATACCAGACTGCATTAGATAGATAGAAGGCACTTTAGCACAAGCGCAGGTCTCCTGGCCAAAAACATTATAATGAAGGTTACATCAAGGCAGGCATGAATGATTTATAGTGTTGTGCATTACAGATTAGATAGGACCTCAAAATAACAAGCAGTTCCTGAAAAAATGGTTAATCCAAAGTTTCAGATGAAGTAGAATTATTAGGTTCATTGTTTCACATAAACTGCTCTAAGTAAACAATTTAAGTGCTGTTAGACCAATTTTAGCTATTTGCTTCAGAACTATGGAGCATTGTGGGCATAAAAAAATGGAATAAAAATCTCTGGACCCTTTACTGTGACTTTACTGTTAAAAAGTCTTGTTTATCTTGTTTTTTAGTGAATCTGCTCGTACTATCTGACAGCTACTTGTCACAGTGAATTAATTTGAGGCCATTTCGCAATTAATGGTTAATTAAATGATTTTTGATATTAAGGACCTAATGAAAAATGGGAAGAGCAGTTTCATTTCTGACCTCGCTCAATTTTTAATGAACTCGCTATGATTCGTAGAAAATGGCTCTCTCATAAATGGTGCTGTACAGAAATTACAACAAATGATGAGCAAATTAAAGAGATTTTATTGTAAGTAGAAGCAACTGTTTATAAGTCATTGCAATAGCAGACACAAAGAGGAATACATAAACTTGTTGAAGTTGTCATTCGTGAGAAAAGACAAATCTTAAAGCGACAGTTTACTCAAAAATTCCAAATTCCATTCCAAACCTATATGTCATTTTTTCTTTGTGAAACACAAAAGAAGATATTTTGAGAAATGTCTTGGTGGTTTTGTGTCCATATAATGGAAGTCAATGGGTGCCACTGTTGTGGTTACCAATGTACGTAAAAATATCTTTTGTTTTCCTCAGAAGCAAAAAAGTCAAACATAATTGAAATGACATGAGGGTGAGTAAATGTTTTTTTACATTTTTGGGTGAGCTATTTCTTTGAAGACTATAAAGATGTGTCATTTCAAATCATGTGTCATTCGTACATTCCTTAAGCACTAAAACAACTATGTTTTTGTTGTTTATGCGGTTACCACAGACGTACATTACAGTATATAAATATCATGGGTACCAGACTTAGTTATGAGTTATTTCTTACACTGAGTTATTTCTCAGTGTGTGCGTAACATGGTCAAACTGTAGACTAGATCAGATCTAAGGAACATAAAGTTTAAAAAATAAAACGTTGTGAGTGTTTCAGCTGTATAATTACAAGCTCTGGAAGAGAGAACAAAAGGAGGAAAGTAGTTAGTTAGAACTGAGGTTTTGATTAGATATGTAACGCAGATGCATGAGTATGTGACAGTTGTGTGCGGTGCTGGCAGGCCATGCTCAGTGTTAATTACACACGGTAATGAGAGAACAGAGCCAGACTGTGAGACACAGGGTATTTTTAGAGCCTCTGCAAAGTTATCTAATGCACAGGCTCAGTCGGCACAGAGATAAACTGCCGCACTTTTGCACTATTCCACTTTCTGCCTTTACTTTGTCGTTCTACTTCCAAATACATTTTTTGTTGTCGTAGGAAATATGATTCTGTAAGTCTGTTGTCAGTCTATGTTATCATTTGCGCAAATTATTCTTACATTTCAAGGATGGCAAATTATACTTAACATTTTTGATAAGGTCTAATTCTCTGACATTAGTCAATGCAATTAATTAACAATGAACAATACTTTTACAGCATTTACATTTCAAGTTTTATAAATGAACATTACTTATTGTATAATAAACAGACACAAAGAGTTTAAATTACCTTCAACTTGGATTAATAAACATCTTAAGTTCATTGTTAGTTTAAAATACCTTAATAAATAAATAAAATCTTACTGTAAAATGTTTCTAGTAAGAACCAGTTGGATCAGAATCTGCTTTTTGACGTGTTAATTCTAGTCTGAAAGTTTGGAATTGTAGAAGATGAGAGAGGCATTTGAAAATGTTTGAAAAGTTGCTAATTGGGTTATGATGATGCATTAATCAAGAAACGACTGTCATAACAATGACCCTAAATGTGTTTATGAGAATCAGGAGCCTGTTGTTCATAATTCTGCTTTCTCTAACAAAGTTCAGACGTAGGAAAATCTAATTTGACTACAGTGATCTTACTCTTTTTTTTAATTGGTGGCATAGCATCACAGCAGTCTGGAGCTATTTGTGGTCTGGTACAATGTTGAAAATGTCAGCTGTCTTCTGTTTGAGCATTTTTAATAAACCCCATCGAAGTTCACTGAGTCTTTATGATTTATCAATACAAAACTCTGGCTGAAAGCTTTAGGCTGGCAAGAACATTTTGTCTGTATTCTACTGAATACTTCATAAATTCCAATATACACTACAAACATTTGACTTAATTAGAAAATTAAGACAACATTTGAAAATGTTGTTGGATGAGTTGGCATGGCTACATTATGGGAAAGCTAATTGGCAAAACGTTCTGTGATTTAGTTTTCTTTCTTGTTATCCAACAGTCAGTCAGTGATGTTCTCTGATCAGTGTCGTTTGTCTTTTTTATTAATAATTATACTACAAAGCAAAAAAACATCCAATGCGCTTGGTATTTTGTGAGTGACAGCTACGGCTGGTCCACCACTCCCCTGAGCCAAGCCCTGTCACATACACGCATGCCCAGCATGTCAGCGTCCATCTGGGATCCTACCCTTCAAACTTCTGTCGCCCAGCTCCCCTCCGGCAGAAAGACACAGGGACGCGAGTGTGAAGTCAGGCCTCGCAGGGGCAAGAAGAAAGCCTTCCAAAGCCAGCTGGTCTGGCTTTGAGGAAAGCAAGAGAAATAGAGGAAGGGATTGAGAGAGCAACAGAGAGACAGAGAGAAAAAGAATATAAGAAAAGTTAAGAAAGTAAGAGAGCAGCACCTGAGTGAGATACCTGAGGGAAGGCCTTAGCAGCAGGATCTGTAAAGGTGATCGTACAGCTCAAGAAACAGGTGAGATGCACAGCCATTCACTAAAGGGAGGGGCAACAGGGCAGATGTATTGTATACTAAATATTAACCTGGTGAGATGTGGATGGTACAAGTAATGGACTAATGCAAGTGAAGAAATCTTACTAAAAAAAATCAAATTAGATGCGCCAAAGATTAGATGAACCGAAGACTTTCCTGTTACAAAAAGTAACTGTACAGTTATATTTCTGTACCATTTGTTTACTGCTTGATCTGCAACATATTATTTGACCTGCAACATAGCTGGTCTCCCTGTAGCTCAGTTGGTAGAATGTTGTGCTAGCAACATTAAGGTTGTGGGTTCGATTCCAAGGGAACACACACACTGACAAAATGTATAACTTCAATGAATTGTAAGTCGCTTTGGATAAAAGTGTCTGCATAAATGTAAATATTCTTTAAAAAAGGGAAATAAATCTAAACAGAGCAGTCTACTCACTTGGCAAATTTTTAGTTACAGCTAATTAAATACCAATTTAGATATAAGAAGAATAAAATCTCTTTGTAGTTAATCTCTAGACCACAGGTGGCTGGGGTTCAGTGCGGTTTGTTGGGGTTCTGGTGCCAGTGGGTGTTTGCACAGTGGATCCAGAGTATGTGCCTAGCCCTGATAGGACTATATTTATGTACAGCTCCAGCTTTACAAGGCTTCAAATAGAATCTGAAAAAATGTGAAGTCACAGAGGGCACATAATTAGGGATTTCATCAATATCCAAAGCTATTTTCCAGAGCTTGGTTATTAATATGTGATGTGCTGTGGATTCTTCATGGCTATATGTTCCATAGATTATTTCAATTGTTATACATTAATATGATTGAATTTTCTCATTACAAGAAATGGATGATATTATAATGTACTTTTAAACAGGATACACATACAAGTTGTTGAGTCTTTATTCATGTTGGAGTTGCAAAATTAAATAGAGTAGGCCAATAAGGTTCTATGTTTTTGTGACTTTTAAAAGAAATGTAATAAAAATACACAAAATGCTTATTTTATTTAACTTTTGCTATGTTTACATATAGCATTCACTATATTGTGTATATATATATATATATATATAGTATATTGTATATACTGTATTTACATTTACATATATACATTAATATATTTTCATTTTCCAGCCTGTATAGAAGTGGGCAAGTCTGTCGACACATCTTTAAGTGAATTTCTTTCAATGCAGTTTTTATAAACTGGGCAACAGGTTAAAATGATTTTGGAAATTAAAAGTAAAAGTAAAAATAATTAAACAGTACTTAATTCTACTCTATTGTACATTGTTATTTAAAAAAACAACAACAGAACATCATTTCATAAAAATGCACTTGTAGTTTAAAGTTTGTATTTAAAGCTACCCATGCTTTCAAACTGGCAACTGTTTAAAACAGGCATGAATAAATAATGTTCACAAAAAATCTAATTATGTTACTATTGGAGATAGAAGGTAGACCTGTTTCCTCACCCTTCACAAAAACAAATAAATCTGTTAGTAGATTTAAACTTTTCTAAACAAAAACAAAAACGGAGTCTGCTTATTTGTTGTTGATTAAAAGAGAAGACTTTAACCTCTTGTTTGTCTTAACATTGATATACCGATATACCGATACATATATCAGACAATATACCGATACATTAACAATGTATTGATAATGTTTAATTAAGCAAGGATGTTGTGGCCATGCATGTCATAGTAATTCAAACATTGTGCATTTAGGTGATCCTTTACTCTATTTTTTACTGTTATGCCTGTTAAACGGTACTGCTGAATTGTACTAAAATTTTAAGAAAGGTAGAAAAGTACTCAGAACCAAGGCATTGTGGGTAGCTTATTGTGTGACATTCAAGTCCTGATTCTGTTCTTCCTTTTTCTCCTTCAACTTTCCTCTCTGAAGCCCGTGAACAAAATAGTAAAGAAAATAAACCATAAAGTGCGTACACTTTACACTATTAGTAATAAATAAGGTCTGTTATTATTTATTATAATTATTTATAAATAAGGTCTAATATAAACACATTGGTTCCTGATTAAATAAAAACGATCTGATTTTTATAATGTTATGAACACTTTAGAACCACCATGATTGATTGTGTTTTTTGTCTTTTTTATTGCTTTAAGTATATTAAAATATTACTTTTGTTATCCTGTATGTTCCATTTCCATGTGGTTTAAAAAACAGAGAAGCCAGTTACCGTTTAAGACCAGGCAAAAACAACTCATGTCTGGTACCACACCTCTACAGAGCTTACAACTACACGTGACACTGACACATGCAACGTAAAACTCAGCAAGCCCACTTTTTCTGATTGGTTACCCACAAACCGCTAAGCAATTTAATTGGATAAGAACCATGTCACTTTTACTGACCCTATTGTTTCAGTGTTTAATAGAACTTACGTCAATCGTTTCTAAGGTAGTGCCAGTCTAACAACCATAATACATATTAAAAGTGCACCACACAAAAACGGGCTTATCGCAAGTAACCCACATTCATCACCGTAGGGGACTTTATCCAACACTAACGTCTTTAACTCCTTTCGGCAATGCTTTTGTGATCAACTTCCTCGATTAGCTGACATGCACACATGACCCTTGACTACTCTGTTTGTTTCCTAGCTTTTAAAAACATGTGATGTCATGATTTGACGATTATGGAGTCGTTTCTTAACTGTTTCTCTCCTTGAGTCGCACGGTCACTCTCCTCGCCTCCTTTACTTTTCATAAAAACGCAGTTTATAACTTAGTGTTTCCGTCTCATTTCGGCAGTTTTCTCTTAGTTTTTCACATTTGTTTTTAAACTGGAAATGAGACACGAGTAGAGTAGGCGGAGAATGAGGAGGCGGTTGACTTTGACTCTGTCTGGTGAACGTCACGGTAAGGGGAGGAGCTTCTTTTCTGACAAGAGCGACCGCTGCTTCTTCTGAGTTTGTCAGCTCGGCTCCCGAAAATAGAAGCCGTGTGTCAATGTGACTGAAAATACATTTATGTCACAGCATATCCGAGGGAGTCACTGATACACAGTATCTATATACAGCGAGGGGAACCGCGAAGAAAAAAAGGTGAGTCGCAAAAATAGCAACAATGTTACCCTGCTCTGGAGTCAGAGAGTGAGGAGAGAAAGCGCGGAGCGAGTCGCGGAGTGAATCCGGAGAAGCGCGGATAAACGCGTTACAACTCGCTGGAAGTCGAAACGTGTTTGTCATATGTGTCTCAGTGGTCAGCAACACGGATGGAGATGTTTGGTGTCGGGTCGTGAGCTTCAGAGTTGAGGACAAGAGTGCTTTTCGCTCGTGCGTGATTTTGGGTTCAGTCCACTTTGACACTTGGGGTGTCTGTCGACGAAGTTGTTCGTTATTCATATTTTATCAGGGGTCGTTTGAAAATCGCTGATAACTAACAGCCATGAAAGTTACCAGCGGATAGTGACGTATTTACAGTTTTAAAGTAATATGTTGTGGGCGTGTGTACCGTTTAAACCATTTTTTTATTAAGGCATCGGGGTTAAAGAGGGCCACCTGTCTCACCCTTAAGACGTAAAACTTCAGTCTTTGGCGTCTGTGTCCGTGAAGTCTTCGTCTGTGAAGTTCTAATCGACGGGTTCTGTTGGGTTATTGGACACGAGTGTCTGAACGTCTGGAGCCTGACTTGACTTTGGTTCAAGTTGCATTAAATCATTTTAATTTTAGTATTTGCTTGTGCAGTAAACAGTTTAAAGCATGCAAAATAGCACAAGCAAAAATGCAAAAAAAAAAATTATGTATAGTACTTTTGTGCTTTATTATGACGATTAAATATGTAATTAGAATAACTACAGTACATTACTAGACTGTCCTTCGATTCGCTAGCCCTCCAGAGCACGTCTGACCATCTCTGTATATTTTTCATTTCGGTGTCGCACTGTTACATAGGAATAACGGGAAGTTATTGACATTTCAGGTTATTGATATCACGATGCCTGACTTTGAGAATGAACGATGACTTTGAAAGATCCGGTGGAAGTCATTCCAGAGACTTTTTTCCGTCTGAAATGTAGAGGGTGCTGGTCTCTTACACAGCTTTGTAGAGTTGACGCCAGTAACGGAACATTGTGTCACATTGGTGAAGGGCCAGCATGGTTTATTGGAGTCCTTCATGCTGTATGTTAGTGAAATGAATACAGTTTGAGACAAGTGTAAATTGATGCCATCAATTATCCTAACATGTTGATTTCAATTTTGATTTAATGTTATTAATGAAGTCATGCTGTCTTGTTACAAACTAGTGAGAGGTCTAGCTATTGTGTGGTACATGGTTGTGACTCATTTACAAGGTCATTATTGTCATACAGTTATTAAATTAAATTAAATTTAAATTTCATTTCTGATATATTGAGTTTTTTTATCATTAACAATGAGATCATTGCCTTTGGTTAGTTATTAAAACAATAGTTGTCCTTTACAACACATTTCAATACATATTTGATACTTTTAAACAAATAATTAATTGTTCGTCTCTATCTGCTGAAATGTATAAATGTGTAAGAGTTTAAGTCTAAGCTACAATTTGATTGGATTTTATGTGATAATTGTATCATCGGCATTTGCTTTTCATGTGATCTGAGAAAAACTGTATTAGAAAAAGTATGATTTAATAAGCTTGTGCTTTAATATATTATAATAATTGCTTTATGTTTACTCTAAAAGAGCAGCTGACTTAAAATTAACAATGAGGGAACAGCCTAATCATATACAGGCAAAAAGTGGAGTACTTGTGCTTGTAAGATTATACATGCCTCTGTAAATGGTCCTGTACCCTGCCATTTAGTTATCAGTAAGTGCCTCAGACTCACCATGACGGCTCTTTAAAACAGACAGTACAAGATGACATGTCATTTTGACCTTCACAAAATTCCCAAGACGTGCTAAATATAATCACGATATATAAACTGATAAAACAATACAAAAAAAGCATGCCATCCTGTCTTGACCGCTTGTCCATATGTCAACGGCTGTATAAGGGCTGTGGTCTTAAGTTTGCTCATTGCTTGTGTCTGACAAGCTTTGTAATTACAAGCCACATGAAGCAGACAATTAGCTCATGGTATATCATCATGAAAATGACCTCAGGAAGAATGTTTGCCTGTCTCACTGATTGTTTGGCTTTTAAGACTCTTACAGCCCGTCAGTGGTAGTCACATTGATTGCTTCAATTTTTGGTGTGATGGCAAAAGGAACTTGTTCCAGAATGAACAAAGAAAAAAAACAAAAATACACGGTTCTTGTACTTGTTCTGAATGGTTGATCTGATGCATACGCATTAAGTGTGTCTGAGCGTGACATTCAAAATAAATAAGAAGTAATGTTATCTAATAAAAATCAAGCTGTTTAATTAGACAAGCAACTATGAAAAGTGCATCTGTGAAGGGCAAGGATTTATTCTGCATTGGTTACAGAATAGATTTTGCATAATTGTCTGATCCTTCTGTCTTTAGGTTTATGCTATAAACCATTCTTTTTAAATGTTAAAACTGATCTGTCTTCAATATGACCCTGTCTTCAATATGACCTTATTTTTACCTGAAGCACATTGAAGAGAATTAATATTTTAGTATTGTGTAAAAGGCCATTAATTTTTTTCTTTTGTGGCCTTTTGTGTGACTTCATTATAGTTTAATAAGCCCAAACTAAACATGGGTGCAAAGTCAGCACTGAAAACATCACACTGAAACTCAGTAGCTTTCTATTTACACACTTGACAATGAATTAGTCAGTGAAGGAATTCTTTTAACATTCTGGATGTTGCGATTCACCATACATGCCCATCTTTAGTAAACCAAACAAATGATGGCATCACACTTTGGAATCCAGCTGTGTTCTTTTAATAAAGAATATTTTTAACAGATTGTTTATGGTGTATCTTTATCACTACATACTGTATTAGGGATTGTCAATTTTACACAAGTAAAATTTATTCTGGATGATTAATGACTGGAAAAGTACCATTTGTAGACCTCCTGTAGCATGAGGCAACCCTGTGTATCTGAGCCCATAAAATGTTTCTTTTATATGTCAAATGCATTTATATTTTTATCCCATTAGGCCCGCCGCACTCACTCTTTTAGCTGAATAAAGCCCCCATCTACAGTATTATGAAACCCAGGTTGGACCTACCAACACTGTGCCTCAATTGGCATTTCTAAATTCATGTTACCTCTTTTGTCTTACAGGTTAAATAGTGAGACCTAAATGCAAATGCACTATATTTAGGCCTGTTTAGTATTATTTACATATGCTTGTTTGTATCATATATTATTGGATTGTAGTGGACCGGATATAATGCATGCAGTTTATAGCATGCTATATTGCATGTGTACCTCACTGGCAGTATGCATGCTTCCATGGGCATCTGTCTATGCCTCCTCCTAAAGTGTGAAATAAAGTCAGCTGTGGAGAAGTTGAGCTCCAGAGGTGGTGATTGGTTTTGCGCGGGGTGGGGGTTAGAGCATCTCCCACTGCGCTGTTCATAGCACTCCAATCTCACAGCCTGCTCTCAGCTCCTTCCAGGAGAGAGTGAATAGAGAGAGTCTGGAGTGTGTGGGCGAGTCTGATCTGCAATTAACGCTGGTTGTCAGAAAGAGAAGGCTGGCGTTTACACCATGCTTCTGAATCACTGAGCGAAACACTTTTGCTTTCCTCCCTTCCCCCTCTTACAGGGCATTTTACCCAGGGAGGAAAAAGCACCAGGAAGCTCCAAGTAGAAAGAAGTGTCAAAAGCAAAGGAAGAAAGCTCGAAATTAAGACGTGAGCTGGATATTTCGGGTCCAGGACTGAGGATTGTGCTGCATTGTTTGATAGGTAAGCCCAGCTCCTTCTTTTCCTGTAAACCATGTTGCACTTTTGTTTTAATAACAGTAGATACAGAGGTTTAGTTTCTGTATTAAATCCTATGAACTAGGCTGAACTAACTAAGTGTCATATGATCTATTAATGACTAATGTTAAGTTTCTGCTGTACAAGCACAATATGATTTTTATGGTAGAGCTCTGACAAGTTCAGAAAGTAGTTACGCTGACCATTACCAGTTTTAGTTTATCATTTTCATTACAGTCATTACATTAGTTTTAGCGAATGACGCTGTTTACCATGTCAGCTGCAGATGGCAAGGGGTACATTGTCCAGTCACAAATGGCATTTTATTTGGGGGGTGGACCTTAAAAATGGAATTTAATTTAATTTTGGTCTTTCTAGTTATATGAAACTGGTTTATTCATAATATGACAGCCTATTTCATAGGTAGTTATGTCCAAAGGACAAATACTGCTATTAGGCAGATATTGTTAAAGGGTTAATTGAGCTTAAGGACCTCAAGTGAAGTGTTTGATGTTGATATGCTTCATCTATCCATTCGCAATACAAACAACAAAGTCGACAAATGTACCACTTAGCCCGTCGTTTACAAACTTCATTTAATGACACATTTGTGCAGTCTGTACAGGAAACAAGCTGTTGTCAAGAGACGTCATTGACTCTGCATTTGATGCGTCATGCTTATTACTTGTTTGAATGCTGCTGTCGTGGGCCTGTTTTCCCAGAGTGTGAAGGCACTTTAGCAGTTCTGTTCTAAATATTTTTAAGATCAGCTCTACGGAATGCGCACCATGTCCATTAAATCACACTTGCTTTTCTTTTTGTTCAACTGCTCTCTTTCACACTTGCTCACAGCAGCGTGATTCATTGTTTATTGGAACACTATCATTGAGCTGGAGATTCCAGCATTCCCCCGTGAGACCTGGAGGCAGGATGCAGAATCTTGAGCCCAGCAGATAATGTTTGAGCCATAGTTTGCTTGTGTGGGCACCACAGGCCTTTTCGCTCCTCTGGGAACATCTCAGCGCATTTTTTTTATTCAGTAAAAGGCGTATAAATGGACGGCTTTTATCACCATAAAGGGCAGTGTTATGAATATGCATTCGCATGCATATATTCAGTTGATTTAGTCCGCTCTGATTTCCCTCCATTATCCGTGGTTTTTGGATAGACTCTCTAACCCAGCGGAATGTGCGATGTCCCAGCGGGGTCATCCAGCAATCGTCCATAAGTAGCAGCTCAAAAACCCGAAACCTTTGGCTGCCTCCTCACCGACCGCTGCGCCACACTGCCGCACGTTTGATTCTAAATAAGTTACTAAAGGATATGCGGAACATGTTAGGTAAACAGAAAAACCATCATTTAAAACGTGTATCAAAATATTAGCTCGCCACACACACACAGCTGTGCCTGTTACAAGCTGTAAATAGGTTTCCATAGCGCTTGCCAAATCAAACCAACTATCGGGTTCTTTGGCTCTTCAGTTTTAACTTTACTAGGCAGCTCCGCAATATGTAGCGACGATGCCTAGTTAGCGAGGCCTCCTCACCACATGAAAATACTGCTCACTTTCTAACACGTGGATAACATTCGAAAGTTAATATTTGTTAAATCATATTTAAAGCGTATATATCCACTGTTTGTAAATGGTTGAAGGTTAAGGGGGCCATGCACACACACGCAATTATAATTAAATAAGAACATGTGAGGGGGGTTTACAACTTAAAATTATCTGTCTAGACACACGTCAGCCGAATATATTCTTGTTCCTCTACCTAGAAAAGGCTTTGGCATAGGAATGCATTGCTGTACATCTGGGTCATCCAGAACTGAATATAGTGAAAGCACAAGTAGCCAAGCAAAACATTTGTAAACAAAAACTTTATGCTTGCATCCTTGTAGTTGTAGTTTCATTGTATTTTCTTTGCGTTTACCATTTGTGAATGTGCGACAAAAACTTTTGTTTTGTCAATAGTCTCCATTGAACTTCATTAAAGTGTATTAAACATTAATGAATGTCAGAAGTTTAGTGGAGCCGCTGTAGTCACAGAGTGACACAACCACACCGTATAAAATTTCTTTATAAACAACATGAAGACAAAACATGACATCTTAGGCAGTTTAAACAAAACAAATTTGAGAGAATGGCTTATTTTGGTAGACAATTCAACCAAAAATGTGTCACTCATATTTGTTTTTCTCTGTCATGATAACTTTAAAACTTCACAGTTTTCCTAAATTATAACACCTGACCACACATGCTCAATATACTGTATTGTTGACATACTGTGAATGATCTGCTACATTAGTTCTGTGTAGCGGAAAGGCTGCATCTGTCTCAAGAGACAGCTTAAGTTAACCTTTCAACTGCCCTGCCCTTCATTTTGACCCCTGGTGGTAAGCCACCCCACATGGTCCACTCAGCACATGTGCCGCTGAGAAGAGCAGAGCGGCTTAAGGATCAACAGTCCATTTCCTTTGCCCTTCCTGTAGACGCGGTCATATGCAAGGCTGTGGCTTCAGGTGCCCTTACCTTTTCTCTCTAGGCAGTGGCTGAGTACACGGCATCACGGGTGCGAGGCTGGAGCCAGAGCAGCAGCCCAAAGCTGCTAATCCTCTTTCCTTATACTGATCCTCTTCCTCTCTGCCTCCTTACCCTGCCACCACGCCTCTCAGGGTTAAGAGGGCAGATTAGGCAGGAGTCCCATGTTATTCGACACTAGAGCAATAAAAAACGGAAACCTTCAAGTGCTGAGCAGTAATCCGTGTAGTCAGTGGAGGGTAATTTACTGTAGATCATCTCATTCTGTGGGTCACCGATTAGCCATAACATAAGCATCATTATGAACTCGTATGAGTTCAGGTTTAGCTTGAAGTACCACTGTGATCACTGTGTTGACTTTTAGCTATCTGTTGGCTTTTCATCAGAGTGCGTCCTTATACCGAAATTGAAAATCATTTACCACCCTATTTTTAATAACTCCCTGTTTTGCATTATTTTACAGTTTTTTCTGTAAAACACGAAATAAGATCTTTTCCACACAGTGAACTGTGATTTATAATGCCAAGCTCAAACATGACAAGAAAGCATCATAATACACAGACAATCTTCCCGTCTGTCAGGGTCTGAAATGGACTATATGTAATTTGGATTACAAAAATGACTTACTGATGCCAATGGTTTTGTGTGTCTTTAGTGGCCTTTTTACAGATTGGCATTATAAATGACCACCCATATTTCATAAGCTCAAGATCTTCTGCTGTCTCCTTTTTGTGGGTATACTATTCCTTTAAGGAAAAGGTGTCTTTAGCATCCTGATTAGAGAGTTAATATGAAAACAGAGAGCGTGAGAGATCACACAGAAAAGAAGAACTTCTGGGTGCGCGTCAGTGAGTGTGGCTTTTGAGGTGGGCTCGTGTAAATGCGTGGTGGTGATGGCTGATGGCTCGTAGGAATGACGCAGGCTGCACCTGTGTTCCGCCGACCCCCCCACGTCGCTCATTACCTCTGCTCTGTGGGCAATGATGTGTTAGCTTCAAACCGCAGTCATGCAGTTTTCTGCATGCTCAGGATATCAACATTAAATGCTATCATGGACACATCTTAAGAAAGAAACACGAGCTCACGAGCTTGCAGACATTGACTTGTTTTTCCTGATGTTGTTTTCATGTCGCGTCTTTGCTTTGCATCATCACTGTGTATGATGTTCAGAGGAATTGTTATTTACATAATGACACGACATCTGTACTGTGTGACAGTGAGCTAAAATCTCAAATGAGATCTATTATATCTAATATCTCTTTCTTCATTGTTTCTGCTAGTCATCATTGAGATTAATTGGAGAGCGAATGGAGGGCTTAGTCTCCTGCTTCTCAGATTTTTCTCCTGAGACAAAAGTAACGTGTCTGCTTTGGAGTTTCATAAGGTATCTCAATAATGTCTTAAACTACTCAGATTTATTCAGACACAAAAAGTCTGCAATCAAAAGTCAGCCAGAAGTGAACTTAGACATTTTTATTAAGTTTTTCAAAAGAACAAATTATCAAGGCTATGAGCTTTATTTTCATACTTCATACTCATTCACCTGTAATTGCAAGTTCTGATGCAAACTATCAGAACAGGTGCGTACATTTGAACCTAAATGAAACATAACTGAAATATCCTGTAACATTTCCTGAGCTATGAAGAATAAACCTCTGAGTAATACATTCTCTAGGGGTTAAGGGGTCTGGAATGCTTTCAGCTTGTCTTTTAAATAGGAACCACCATCTCGTCCAGCACCACTTCCTTCACAACATATGATGGCAAAACGCAAACAAACAAATGGAACAAACCAAGAAATTATCATAGTATTTGTATTGCGGTCACTCAGTGGATCACAGTGAGATTTTATCAGTTCTCTGGATGAGCTAATGAGCTCTCAGATAGCCTGAATTACAAGCAAATGTTACAATGAGCAAAAAGCATGCTTGGCATGCAGGTCATAATGGGAAAAAAACCTACTTGTCTTGGGTGTGTCTATTTTATTTAACAAGACTTTCCCTATTGCCAGAAGCATGATTCTCTTTTTAAACTCTCTTGAACTTGACAGTAATATAAGGCCAAGAGTCAAGAAACACGCCTCTAGAAGTGGACTTTGTAGAACTCTAGGTTGATTCATGCATTCTGTTATTAATGACTTCTGTGATTGATTACGGAATAAAAGGATCATAACAAAAAAACTGTGCTGCATATTTTGGCACACTATATCAGTTAATTATGATTGAGCCAGTCAATGGTGTGGCTTAAGTCAAGTCAGAACCTGTTTTATAGCAGGAAATGATGCAACTGGGCTTCAAAAACAGGAAGAAGAGCAGCCTGCATCCGTATCACAGGTTGCAGGTGTCTCAATCTTAGAAGAGAAATTCTGGCCTTTTCCATTATTGGCGGGAAGTATAATCATGTTATTCTTTATATTTAGTGTATAGTCAATAGTTGTTTTTCTTTCATCTACACTGGTGAAATATGCAGTTTTATTCATTGCTCATTCTCGTTTGTAGCTGTAGAAGTCAATAAAAGGTATACATGACAGTTACTGTAAGCACTTGCACTTGAATTCCGCTATTAGACTTTTCTCATTTGCTTTCCTATTTCGGATTAGATTCTGGTCATGAGCAACTAATAGAACATAGATATGCATACAGGACCCCTGCTGGTGATGGGGCATTATATTATTGTAATGACAGGCAAAACTGTTTGGAATATAAAATTACTGTCTATTGTACAGTGTGAGCCCTCTCTAACCCTAAACACATGTCCAATCTGGCTGTGAACCCTGCCGATATACTTTCTGGCACACTGTCATATTTGACTGCGAGGGAGTTTTAAAAAACCCTAATCCCTTGAATTTGCAAAGATGTAATTCCAGTAATATATGACTCTAGTGATTTGTCAAGGCCACCAGGAATATTTTCCATCGTTCTGCTGTCTGCAGCACCCTGATAGCAGGATGTCCATGTAAAAAGCCCCATCCTGGATGTAAATGGAGCTCTTTGTCTTAACTGCGCTGAGAGGGAAATTGCCCATGCTCTTAGATCCATATTCAACACGATGCCGTTTCAATAGGGCCTTTTATTTTACCAGTGTTTAGCTGAAGGATTCAGCCATAGCTAGGCCCCTCTTCCATCTTGATTTTTATTCTTTTGACGAATAAATACAATCTCCGCTTTACATGATGTCAGCCTATTTTCTCTCCTTAGGGGCCACAGGTTTCTATTCAGTTAGTTATACAGGCTTAATTTAGTGCATCTCATAGCAGAAGCTGCAAAGTGAGAACCCACACAAAACACCACCAAAACAATTATGCAACAAAATTTGCCAATGAAGAAATTTTGTCAAAATCAGGTTTAGTTCTCATCCGACTGCACATGTGACCTAGTGAATTCGAGCTAATGCTTTCAGGTGCGTCGTTTTGCTGAAAGGGTGGCAATGGTCCTAGATTTTCGTACAGTAAGACTTTAACCTGGTGTGGGAGTATCTTACAGAGCTGTAACGAAGTTTGTCAGCCCTGTTTTCTTCCATCTACACATGTGAACTAGTGAATTTGAGCTGATGCTTTCAGGTGCCTCGGGATGCTTTTGCTGAAAGGGCGGCTATGGTAATAGGTTTTCATACAGTAAAATCTTAACCTGGTGTGGGAGAGCCATAACAGAGCTGTAACAAAGTATCCTGCACAGTTAACTGTAGTAAATCTCTCTAGTTTTATTACACTTCTCTTTGCAAACATGATCACACATTGATCAGATTAGGTCAGGTCAGATCATCTTCTATTTATTAATTGGCTTGCAATGCCAATACACCAGTGGAAGAGCAGAGAAGTGGGGTTGGGATGGCTGAAAGGCTTAAGGCTGTTCGGGAACTGATATGAAGTAGTTGACCTCTGCCATGTAAGGAGAAAGCAGTGGAAGCCAGTACAGGGAGGTATCAGTTTTACAGGCATGACATCATTCTGCCTTTGGTGTTGGCACTTTTCAGCAAGGGAAAACATGACGCTACTCCTTCAGTAAATGTCTGAGCAATTAAAACTCAGTCAAATACACAGGGCAATAAGATGCACCTCTGACTACTTTCCTTCAATAAAGTGTTTTATGAGTAGGCTATATTAAAACAGCTTAGCCTTGAAATAAAGTCACTGGCTATTGTTAAAATTGGTTCTGAATAATTACATTTAAATTTTATTAGCATTAGTATTAGTCTACATATCATTGAATTTAAAAAATGCACATTTTTTTAATAAAACAATTGATATATATATATATATATATTTTTGTTATTAAAAAAAGTGTATTTTTTAATTCAATGATATCAAAAATATATTTTCAAGAAAAAGTATCTAAAAATACCAATTGGTTTTAATTAAAAGGATGTAAAGAGGTTTTGTTAGTTCTTCTGCTTTTGAGATGTTATCTTTGAAAAAAGGCGTTTCAGAATTAAAAGTCTACAATCAAAGATAAGAGATTTTAATATGAACTCGAGAATTTCTGATCAAAGGGGAAAGCTATGCTGGCCACAGTTTTGTAGCTTTGCTTTTAGCAAGCTTGATATTTCTGTAAAGCTACTTTGAAACAATGCACACTGAGAAAAGCGCTATAGAAAATTTGTGCGGTCTCCATTTAGTCCTTTGAGCTATGAGAGAGAAAAATTTTATGAGCAATAAAATTTTCCTTTGAGGAATTTCCAAATAGGACAAACTGTACAAAACTATGATCATTGATTGACTGAAGCAACCGCACTCTGTTGAGTCACAGTGTTCTCAAACTCTCTGGTTGTACTACACTCGTATGTGCAAGTGCGTAAGTTCAGCTTGTTGCCAATCTCTCTCTCTGCTGATCCAGGTGTAATAGTACTCGGGGCCTGGTATCGCAGCTGCTCTGTGGCCATACTTGGCCACCGTCTCTGACTCCCGTGGTCTTATCTCTCCCTCGGCCGCCCCCTCCCCCTGTTCGCAGATCTGTCTGTCAGTGGCTTAGCTGCTAGTCTGCTTCAGAGCACACATGGGAGGAGAGCTGGGCCGGCACTTACCACCCAGTCAGGCCACAGGCTATCAGAAAACAGTTGGGCTGAAAAGATTCCTGGGAAGGCAAACAGCAGGGCCTCTCTCATACTGGCAGTCTGTCATGCCTGTTAGAATGTGATACTCGAATCCTTTATCTCTGTGTTCTGTTTTGTCAGAACTCATCTTATTATTTCTTTGTTTTCATTGTTTTTTTTAGCCACTTGTATTGACAGTAAAAGTGAAGAGGTAAAAGGAAAAGGGTTTTAAGAGAGAAGAAATGGGATTGGGACGTGTCACAGTTTAAATCTGCATTTCCCATGTCAGCATCAATGCTCAATGTATGCACGTGTGCTATGCCACAGGTCCAATGCTTGTGTGGACCTTAGATAGCACATAAAGTGACCAGTATGTAAATCAGGATGAATTAGTTTGTCAGCCACTCTCAGGTCTCTTTACTAAACCAATGTTTACAGTTTGTTTCTGTGCATATTTGAGAACTAATTATACGTTCAAACGGGGGCAGCCGAATGATTTGCCTTACCTAAAGAAATCATTATTTGTTATGCTACACAGACTGAAGAATTCTCGCTAACCAAGAAGCACACGCAAACGCAGACAAGGGATATCTGTGCACTTCAAACATTACTTCATTGTGTAGAGTTAAGAGAGACTGCATTCAGAGTCCATTAGTTAAAGAGCAACATTTTCTAAAGAAGTGCCTCCATTGTACGGTGCATTGCATGAACACCAATGCAGCTGCAAGCAGACGTTTATGTAAGAGCGTATCTATATTTTAAAATTGCGTTCTTGCAGAATGAAGGAAGTGAAATTCGTCACAGCAGTCTTGTTCCAATTCTTTTTTGGAGCCTGGATGCTACAGTGACATTCTGTACTCTCATGGATGATCTCTATTTTCTCAAATCGTGTCTTAGCAGGTGGTCTTTTGCTGCAAAAAAGAGTCTGCGGTTCGAACTATCCGCAAAGCGGATTGTACCATTTTAGCTCAGCCCATGATGAAGTTTAAAGAATAGTTTGACTTGCCAAATAGATAAGATGATGGGTATATTCGTGACAGTCTCCTGAAATTGTGGGCTAATGTGCGATTGCATTTTTCTTTAAGGGCCCCAGAGAGAGATATACAGCTTGCGGGTTTGCATCATTCACACAAGGTGAAGAGTTTTATTCCCAGTAGCTTTAAGTTTCACATTTCAGGCAAATGACAAACTCTGTTGATGCTGCCTTATTTCTTTCATGTCTTTTTTTATCTGCGACGCTGTCTGTGTTTATCTGCTTAGAGATTATTGTGCGTCAATCTTTCAATAAAAAATCTCATCGGTTCACAACCTTTCCCAGTTTATGAGTCACTGGTTTCAACGCTGCCTGAATTCCATAAACCTTTTACATAATCATTCACACAAGGTGAAGAGTTTTATTCCCAGTAGCTTTAAGTTTCACATTTCAGGCAAATGACAAACTCTGTTGATGCTGCCTTATTTCTTTCATGTCTT
>JAZGTJ010000375.1:0-126688 GCA_036877575.1 Botia almorhae | reverse complement strand
AAACAGGTTGAGAACCACTGATCTAGGGCAAATACAATAATTATTTACAGGAATAATTATTACAGGAATAACTTCTTACTAATTGGAACAGACTTCTCATTGGCGGTGTGCCTTCAGTGTAACACCCGGAAAATGACGCCTAGATGGACACTTGGGACAGGAGCAGTCCTCAGAGGCACTGTGGCGGGACACAAGGGGGGGGGGGGTAGGGGGGAGTAGTGGCCTCTGGTCTCATTGCATTAGCATCAATGGTGTGCGAGCAGCATGAGGTACGTGGGGTCTCACAGCACTCATAACTAGACATTGATTAACAGCAGGAGAGGTACGGCTGTGCTTCCCTCGAACCCGACTCCACCAGCCTGCTCAGCACAGCTGGGGTTTACCTGCACCTGTCACGACAAATTGACTTTCCTAATTCATCTACTGGCCCAAAGCTCTCTCCACTGATTACTGCATTACTCATACTCTAATTAGCATGTGCAGGGGTGTGTATGGCCCTGTATACTTAGTTACATTTAAGCATTTGGCAGATGCTTTAATCCAACGCATTCAAGCAAACATTTGGTTAGACAGGAATCGAACTCAGAACCTTTGTGCTGCTAACACAATACTTTACCAGAACTACAGGAACTCACCTCCCTACCTGTCTGTCTGTGAGAATCTGGAATGAGTGCTAGGAATTGACAGCAATAACTAAAACACATGGTCGTGTCTGAATCCTAATGCAGCTGCCTTGTCGCCTCGCAGGCCAGACAGTTAATGACTTAACAGGAAGCGATATTGAATGAAGACACCTTTTAAGAAAAGTGATTTCAGACAAGCTTCCTTGGCACTTCAACGCCATGTCTACTAATATACAATTACACTGAGCTTTAGTAATAACCAAACAAACATTAAACATGGGTTCCTGTAGCTCAAAGGTTGTGGGTTCGATTGCCAGAGGGAACGCATACATTGATAGCTGTTATATATATATACATATATAGCTGTTAGACACTTTGGATAAAAATGTCCGCCAAATGTATAAATGTAAATGTAAATGTAATGAGAAACGTAAATTTATACTGTATCTTGGTAGCAATCTATAAAAATCTGGATAACAACAATTAGACAACAATGTTTGCAACTAAGCAGTTCTTGGTTGCACTGGGTAAAAAAAAAACATTCAAAAAAAAAATCCCTAAGCAAGCAAAAAAGAAACAAAAGTTCTTCACTGGAGAGACGAAGATGTTTTCACGGTTTTAAAAAGGCATGTTTGGAGTGAGATGTTTCAGTGATGCTCTTCCTGTCGTGATCAGAATAGCTCTGCATTGATCTTTTGAAGAAGTAATCAATGTCACCTCTCTTCCAACACCTGGAGCAGACGTCCGGCTATTTAAAAACAGAGCCTGACACTAATACACAATCCACGACAGGGTTTACTTGGTAAATTATTAATCATTTTAAACATTCAAAACACTATAGCAGTTTTTGAATCCAGGGTTGAATCGTGTGACCTAAACCAGTTACCTCAACTAGTTCTTATGCAGATAACAGCTGTGTCTTAAAGCAGCACAAAGCCAACGGCCAAATGTAATTATTGCTAGTGATCATTAATTTCAAAGGCAACACTCTTCTGTTCTTACTGGGAAGGAGCGAACCACAACATCAGACATCTGGAGCAGCTGGTAGTGTAGGAGAGCTGCGGTCGAGTGATCAGTGACCTGAGAAAACAGAAGAATGAACTGAGAAACTGTTATTTAAAGATACAGTAACATCACTAGAAAACAGATTGTTACAAATCAGTGGATGAACAATATGGACAATGTTCACTATGCAAATTTCTATAAAACCAACTGGAAACTGGCATATTATGAATACTTTTTTAAACACGAACTTTATAAAATTTTCACTCCAATTTATTCCCAATGGTGAATATTATTAGATTTACTGCACATTATTGTAAAATAATACATTTCTACAGTTCACTTAACTGTACATTACTGTAAAACAATACATTTGTACAGTGCACTTAACTCATAAATAAATCTTGTAAAAAAAGGCTTCATTTTCGTAATGCAAAATATAATTTCTTATGTACTTCTTTTAAAAAGTGGGCAGAAATATGAGCTGGACATGTCCTTGACAGTTTCTCTGAGATTCCACTGAATGCAGGGGCACACATCTGGAGAAATCTTAATTAAACAATCTACCTACACTCAGATTAACTCCAAAGTCAAATTTTGACTTCAGAGTCAAATTACTTCCCCAAAATCCCACCTTTCATCACTAATGTAATTATAGAAAGGGAATAAAAACTGAAGCAATTCAATCTCCAGTTATGGAGATTTATTAGATTGCCACTGTTGGCCAATGAACTCTTGAGGAAACTGGACAGTTAAAGGAAGGGCAGGTGATTTTTTTCCAGAAACATTTTTGTTATGCTGATTGAAGGCCTCTTCACATCCTGATAGCGATCACAAGTGGTCGAAATATCTTTATATCTTCTGTGGAAGGTGCAGGACCATAAAATGTTCATCCAAACATTGCATTCGGCCCAAATGCAACGATAGGATGTCCTGCTTGCCTGTCAAACAATGTATGCGTTCATGCGTCGGAAGAGGCGTGGGTGAAATCCTATGCTTTCAAATCTAGCTTGCTATCACTAGCCTCTCCGATATTGTCTACCCTACCTATAATATTTCTCCTGATTATGTTGCATCATGGGAAGCGACTCAAAAGGATCTTAAACTGATAAAATGTACAAAGAAACTGACTATTTTGCCAACACGTGTAACAGAGAGGGTCGGGGGACGAGTGTAGAGTAACGAACGATTAATTAAGCGAGTGTCGAATACTGGAAGACAGAAGTGACATCTGGGAGGAGAAGATGAGAGGTGGTCCATCCCTCCAGTTTGAGGCGGCCTGGGTTCGAGTTAGCGTTCAGAGCCGGAGAAATAAAAGAAATAAACAGGTCGGTCCTTTGATCAGCTGGCACAGGTGCGAGGAGCTCGGTTACAATGCGAACAGGATCTCGCAAGCCTCTCTTTAAGTTGCAGGCAGCTTGTCATACGCATTCTCGCTCCTTTAAAAATAAAAGCAAGTTTCTCCCTCTCTCTCCCTTTGAAAGACGCATCGACATTACCCAGAATGCCTCTGAGACTTACTGCTCTTTAATTCCAGTCTAATGAGATTCCAGGAGGGTGGAGTGAAGGCAATGAGCCCAGATGTTTGGGGGGGGGGGTTGTCAAATGAAGGCGAAGAGGCTCAGAATGAAATGAAATCAAAAGCACACGGACAGACGATGTCTTGTGGAAATGCAATGATTGACAGCACAGAGGCGACTACACGTGCAACATGCAATTTAAATGCGTTTATTAATTTATTGCCCTGCTAGACTTCCATATGAAAGACAACCGAAGGATCATTTCATTACCATACCAGTATTTCCCCACATATTCCATGATTAAACACAGAGACATGGATCTGGACTGTTTTGTATCAGGACCGGATCAGATTTTACATTTGATCTAGTGGCGGACCCAACTCTGAAACATTTTATGACACAAAAGTAAACAAATATGTTACAGTAGTAAACAATGCTGAATACTGTATCACTCACTTCCACGACTGGCCCGCAAAGTTTTACTGTAAAATTAAAACAAATACAGTAAAACTTACTGAAATGCATCATTTCTCATATACTAACCTTTACTTAGTTACTTACTTAGTTTTAACTGTGGTTAAACAACCTCAACTAACGTTTTTCAATACTCATAACTCATTAGTTTACAAACTGAAGAACTCTAGGGAAGAGTGTATTACCAAAAGGTAAAATATAGTATTAAATATATGCACCATATTATACATAAATCTATATTGTTTCTTTAATATTTCTGTATATTTATGCATGTCTAAATTATTTAAATGCATGCCGGAAGAAAATCTAAATCTGTCAATAATGATGGTAACAGTTTGAGCATAATAGCATAATAAGCATAATAATTATATTATTAGAAAGTCAGGAGGGTTATTCCTTTATTCCTTTAGTTTATAAAGGCATTATATATTTGTACATGCGATATGTGACATAAAGAAACTACAAAGAAGACAGACAGAGAATTAAATTTCACATGTCAGTACATATATGTTTTTCCTGCCCACATATTGAATGACAAGAACATCCTGTTATACCCAAGTTAGCTCTCTGTATGGGCGGGTGAATTCACAGCTCCTATGTCTGATGCACACCTGGATGTTCTGAGACGCGCATAAATGAATACGGGACACAAAAGTCGTAAAAAACTTATTTGACAGTTCAGAGGTCAGTTCGCATGTCCGAAGTCAGGCCTGTTGTGTGACGAGAAAAAACCCCGCTGCTAATCAGTGCGCTGATCGAAGGTCATCAGAAGAGTTTTCAAAGACGCAACAAATCAAAATGCTCTGTGAATGTAATATCAAACAGGCCCGGTGTCAGCATTTATCAGAGAAATCAGTCTCCAATCTCCCCTCTGTCCTCGAACCCACCTCTGTACACTGATGCCCTTTGAAGTAGAAAGATTGTTGGATCGCAAATTACCCAAGAGATGTGTGAGATAGTCTTTGAAGCCCAACTTTGATAGCATAGTTTTCCTTTTCCTACCCCCCCCCCCCCATTTTATGTGTGCTCGGAGGCTCAGGCAGGCTCTGTCAGGTCTTGCATATGGTTAATGGTAAGCTCTGTAGCATAATTTAGAAAGGTAAGGCACAAAAAAGGCGTTTCAAGACATAGTCTGTCGATATTCTGCCCTAAATCTATATCTCAGTCTCAATATGACCTTTAAGGTTGATTCAAGGGCAGAAACTTGCAGGCAGATAACTGTAGGTATTTTGTATTATATCATACAGTATTATAAATATAGACATTTAGTGAAGTGTTTAGATTAATTGGTAACATTACAGTAAGGTTTCATTTGTTAACATAAGTTAACCACCTTGGTTAATGTTAAAATTTAAGAATAACATTTAAGCATTTATCACTCTTAGTTGATATTAATTTCAACATTTACTATTACATTTTTAAAATCAAAAGTCGAATCTGTTGTTTGCATTAAATTGCCAATAAATGCTGTAAATACATTTCATTGTTAGCTCCTGTTAGCTAATATATTATCTAATGTTAATGAAGGGAACCTTATTGTAAAACAGTACCAATTAATTTCTGCTTTAACCAAAGGCAATCTTAAATCTATAATGAACTGGATTTAGGCAAAGCACACAGCACAGAATACCGCATCCCACAATGCATTGAACTCAGATATTAAAAGTAACATTAACTGCACCAACCTGATCTTCTTCTTGACTTTATTGATCGAACTACAACTTTTACATAAAATTATATTAAAAATGTAATTTAGTAGCTAGCATTGCATACTGAACATGTTTGTCTTCTACATTTAACAATTAAACGTGTTTTTAACCGCCATAATGCGAGAGGTCTGGAGCGCAGTAGTGATACCCTGGTGCGAGCATAACGGCTTCTGTCAGTTCGAGCTTTCTCGCGATCCGGCGAAGGTTAATTTGCGATTGCTCACCACACGCATTCGGGCGCAGAGGCCCAGCGGCATGCGGCACAAAGCACCAGCCTGGCACGCGCTTCAGAAGATTCACATTCATTGGCATAATTATCCGTGATCAAGCATCTCAGCAGCTTTGATGGCCACCTCATATTAGCGTCAACAAAGAGCGTTCAAAAGCTGCGGCTTTCAGAGCCGTACAGATCGCTTCAGAACGTGAGGTCTGCGTTCAACCTGACACGAGGGAAGTGAGGATAGAGGGTCCCTCGTACGTACATGCTTTTCATGATCAAGAGAGAGCCGAACACATCGTGTAAATTATTAAAAAGCTGCGTGGGACGTCTTTCAACAGCTCGACATCCAGGGATTACACATCATTACCTAAGCCAGGAGGACTAATGCTAAATTTTAAGGTTAACCTGGAATAAAATGGACAAAGATAGGTATTAAACTAGGCCTGTATGTGTAGCACAAAGAAACGTTTGCTTATGTTTTACCTTTCCGTCTTCTGTGTACACATTCTCACGGAAACCCTCGACAATCATGCGCTCAATGAAAAGACTTCTCATTACCACAATGGCTTTCAAAACCTTCCCAAGTGTTACCCTGCGCAGAAAGAACAAAGAGGTTATTCTGAAGACGAAGAGTCAGTGGTGTTTGGATGCATCTCCAACTACATGCACTTTTGGTCTTGTGGACCTTTAGAAAATACATTTTTAAAACAGCCTTTTACAGTCTCACGAGTGTATTTCATTTGTATATTAAAAGTACTTAAGAGTGCACATGCATCACTTAAGATTTCTGTTTTATGTCACTTGTAAAACCATAATTTTCCTGAACCAACAAATGTCAGTTCGTAACTGACAAACAGTTTAATCGTTTTATCACTATTAAAACAAAACAGCTCAAACTTTAAGAATTTTACTTCCTAATGCCGGAAAAGTTCAGACTCCAGCCTGAAGCGTCTGCTGTCAGAGGTTTAGTCTGTAGGCTTAAATTGGGTTTAATATAAGGCAAAGGAGAAAATCCCAGTACAATTTCCTTAAATCCTCGCATTCATTTGTTACACACACCTGGGAGAGAGAAAGAGAGAACCATGGACAGGAAGAGGTGTGAGATCTAAACCCACCCCTTGTTTTATTTATCAAAGCTGTTCAAACATCATCACCGTCCCATGAACAAAACAGCGATGAGTTTTGACTGAGCCCCACTTCCTGAATAATTGATGTGTCTGCACAGTGTGAGGGAGACACCAGAAACAGGCAGGGTAAGTCTGCGCCAGGTCTGAATAGAGACGCAGGGGCGACGGCTCTTTCTGCGGCTGCTCTGAGGTGTTCAGAAGGCTGCGGGTTCGACCCCACCCCTTACTGTGAGAGGGGACATACTCAGGTCTGAAAAATGACAGATGACAATACAGACCAGCGTGATAAAGTTCAGCCAAATAACACCTGAATGACAAAGTCTGACAAAGAAAAAAAATCACTTAGGAAGAAAAGCGATGAAATATCGGGGTTGAGCGTGAAGGTTCCTCAGCATTACTTTCTTATAAATGCCAAACCAATAGCGTGATATAAAAGGGGCCGAGGCTGTTATGAGGATTTTTAGACCCGCAGACTTCATTTTTGTTAAAGGAGTATCGCAACAAAGAGGAAAACACACTACAATGAGACTTCAAAAGCATTAAAACTGATGGATTGTCTTGCAGCCAATAAAGAAAACGAGAACAGATCCAGTTAAATCCAGTGACAGAATCTAGTGTGGCTTCATGCATATATGAATAAATACATTAAATACATTGATTTTTGGCTGAACCAGTGGATCATAAACAAAACATGTCCGCTAAAGGGGATGTCTGTCACAGACAGCCCAGTCTGGTAAACGTAAAACGGTTTCATGAAAAGATTTTCTCTCACACTGAGAAACAGATGGATTTTATCAGTGTGGCTCAGAGTTTGTTACTCTATGCTAATCTGGCCTATAAACAGGCAAAAAAGGTCCCAATAAAGTTTCAAACAACCATGCAGCAGGGATGTATCAGACGCAAAAATAATAATAATTAATACTTACTACCAATTAAAACATGTTTAAATTTTTAGACAAGGTCAGAGAATATATTATAAAAACCTAGACAGCTTTTGTCATTCTGTGATTCTCAGTCTCAACTGTTATTAGAATCACTTTTTAGAAGCACCGTTCAGATATTTTACTGTGTTATGAACATCACATGACCAGTTCCCTAAATCAAGTGTACTGAGAATACAGTAAATGACACACAGAGTGGGACCAATCCTGCCAACATTCAGCAGAAATACCCGGTCGCTTCGTTTTCCTTGAGCCTTCACGACACTTTAAAGTTTGCTTATTAAATTCATGTCTTTTAGAGTAACTGAAGGTCCGGCATCTGCCTGGATCTGCTCCGCGCTGGCAGCCTGAATTCATTACCCCTCATGGCCTTTAAAGTCATAGGTCTCCCAAATGTAAATTGATTTTTTTTCTCACCGTTGGAGAGTGGACGGAAAAAAGACAAACGCCTTCAAGTCGGGTTGTTCACGGATAAATTCAGCCCAATAAACATCCACTTAGTCTTACAGCAAACACATTCTGGGTTGGGACAAAACATATATAACCTACATTATGTAACCAATATGACGTATCTGTATATTACAATCTCTGAAATATTTGATTGTGATTGGTCAATTGTAGTATTTTATGGATAAACATTTTGAAGTAACTGATGTTCTGGGCAACCTGATGTTTTACACAGCTATGTAGTCGACTATTTACTGTACTGTATATTCTACTGTATACTGTACTGTACAATCTGTACACTGTACTGTATAATCTACTGTACACGGTACTGTATAATCCACTGTATACTGTACTTTATCATTGTACACTGTAAACTGTACTTTACTGTACACTATTGTATAATCAACTGTACATGGTACTATCATCTACTGTATACTGTAAATGCCATTTCAGGGGCAGTTCTATTGCAGTGCAAAAACAGTTTGCATCGAAAACAAACAAACCAATCCAAAGTAGGAGAAACAGAGTATGATAAAGTTTTGAATCTCCTGTTGAGTGAAGCTGCCTCGTGCATGTTCTTTGCGTTTCATGAGTCCTGCTGGGTTCTGCTCACTGATCAGCAGCCGGGGGAAGCACAGAGCTTCACACAAACATCACACAGACATTTTTCCTCACATGCTGAGATTCCTCTTTTGGTCGTTTTTGAAATCGCTGCCCATTAGCTTAATGCCCATGTACCCACACAAGCAGAGAAAGTAACAGAAGACAAAACACATTCAAAGCAACATATACAACCATTAGTAACATAAAAGCTTATTTATCAAACGAAGAAATATACTGCTCATTACTAGGCCCAGGTGGAATCTATATTAACATCACATTTTCTTTACTGATTTTAAGGGGAAATGATGATGTATTAAATATTTGTCAAATAAATACATAAAATCTATCAATACCTCTCCTTATCCATTCACATGTATAGATGGATGGATGGAAAGAAGGAAGGAAGGACAGAGACAGACAGAAGATCTCAAATTGTAATGGGCTTTTCAAGATGGTTCCCCACAAGCAGGATTTCAGGAGCTGCTCAAAGGCATCTGACTGACACTGTACTTCTGAAGGATGGTTAATACAGCACTTTATCTCTGCTTCCTAACCTGCACCACAACCTCAAAAGCTTCAACTGACGCTCTTCAGATGGGAACGTTTCTGAGAACCTGCAAATACCCGGCTAACAGGAAACATTTTCAGAACGTTGGCTAACGTTCTCTCAAAAGTTCTCTCAAAGCTTAAAAAGTTCTTGCGGTAATGTTATTAGGACTTTTTTTTAACTTTACATCATATATTTTAAAAGCTAAATTAAGTAGTTATTGGAATTTTGTTGTTTTAAAAACATTACAGAATTAAAAATTGGTTGAATAACGTTCTTTTAACTAAATGTTCTCAGAACTTCCAAAATAACATTTTTCACATTTTTGATACTTAATGGAAATGTTAGGGAAAGATTCTCACAATCTAAAATTGTTAGCTGGGTAGGTACTCGCCAATGTGACTCAAACCAATTCCTCATGAACCACCATGAAACGATAAACACCAAATCCCTCGCTGCATGTTAGGTGTGAAGCCAGTTCCCAACGTCTATAGCTATTCTGGGCATGCTTTTCAACTCTAGGAAACCAAGTCACTGGCCTGGAGCCACAGCAACACAAATACTAAGAAGAAAAGAAGTTGACTTCGAGTGTGGTAAACGACAAGGCGTCCTGGAAAGATTTGTTAGCTGATCTTAAGTGCATCCCCCGACCGACTGGATCGCGATGGCAGCAGATGGCACTTTTTATTTGAAGCGAGAGTGGGCCGCTGAGAGGGAGGGGAAAGTGGCAAAAACTGTGAGATTGGACAAAAAAGAAACAGTTTCTAAGCAACAAGTGAGATCTCAAATCAGATGCGGAGAAGAAAAGGGATAAAAGCCAGGCGAGAATGTGGCCAAGCGTACTGACCTCCGTAACCTCCTAGCATTCTTGGAGAAAAATGGCTCCAAGTTGCTGGAGAATAAAATAAGTTTGCCGTTTTTTCTGAACCCCTCTGTTAAATCCTTTTCAACTCGCTACATGCATTTCTGAAACACGACTGCACTCACTTTTGCCAGAAATGGGGAAAATAACTCGCGTACGAAACCTTTGTCCCAGCCTCCAATGACACACCCACACTCCGTTTCGCTAACTGTATGGTACACACAGCAAACAAAACCGGAACTCAGGTTGATATCATGAGTGTTTTTTGAGGATTACGTAATTACTGCATTTATCAAAGTTTGGTGTGCTGCTATTTTCAAAATTTAAAACCAAAACAAAAAAGCAGTTGGTTGATTTAATTGTCAGTCGAATGGCCTCTTCCTGTTTAAGTGGGACGGTTTGATGCAGGTATAAACTGCACTGTAGACAAGACTTGGATGTTCTGGCTATGTAGGACCACACCCGAGCCCTCATAGGGTATCACGTCATGTTGCCCTTTAGAAAGGAAAAGTGTCAGTTCATCAGATTCTGAGGTACACAAACAGCATAATGTGCGTTTTTGGCAATCATGGAAATGTGCATGGCAGTGCTGAAGTCACAGGAAGCGGTCACCTCATTAGCTTTCGCGAGAGTTTACCGTATCATCAAGCAGCACGAGGAACTAGCTGACAATATCAGAGGGGTGTTTTCCAATACCTTGTCCCACCTCTGTGAATATGACCTGCTCTGACCTCTCCAGTTCATGCAGGTTCTGTCCTCATCAGCACAATCCAGCCCTCAGAGGTCTTTCCGGAAAACCGTCAATATTCCGCCCTCGCAATGCTGCCGTATGCCCATCCGCCCCGAGGTTTGGACTGCCGTGGCAGCGACCTTGAGGCGAGAAAAATATTTTCTTGTAAATCAATAGCAGCACAAGGTGACTTCAAAATTCAATTAACAAGAAATTGTTTAACTTTGTTCCTGCGTGAACCTTTGAGGTGACCAAAACCAAGACAACAAACCAGTATGACAGGGTGAAAAAAGACTGAGCGGGCAAAAGCGAGAGAATCCAGCTTGCAACATTTCTCATTTTTCCATCCTTTCTCTAAATTTACCTCAAAAAGTGTCACATCCAAAAGCAAGTTAGGGATAATGTGTAACCAGTGGCTCATTATCGCAAACGGAACCCAGACAGAGTGACATGAAGTGAAAAGGTCTTGTAGCACCCTAAGGAGGTTTGTTTTGCTATAATGACCCATCTGACTGTCCATTACTACAATTATTACATGCCTTCATGCCAGATTATCAAATACACAGACAACAAACTGTATAATAAAGGCAGGGTAGGCAATTTCAGAGAGGCTAACAATAGCAAGCTAGCTTTGAAAGCGTAAGATCCGCCCTCTCTTCAGAGCGCTCTCCAAAGCCACGCCTCCTCCAACACACATGAACACTTATAGTTTGACAGGCAAGTAGGACATCCTATCATTGCATCGTACCCTGCTTTTAAAGCTGCAATCCTTAACATTTTTTGGGTTAAAAATAACAGTTTCTGAGTTGTTTTATTACATTACAAGTATTATATGACAGATTAGTGTTTAACACAGTCTCTTTACCTTACCCTGATTTACAACACCAATCTAAACACTAAAAAAAGATTTATAATTTGTTGGGCCCAATTTCCTGGGAAATCTCAGTTTGGCTTTATTGGACATTAACATACATATTGAAAAGTACATAAAGTAACCTGCAATTTTATGTTTTAAAAAGAGATGATGGTAGATTGCAGCTTTAATAACAAAGTGACAATGCATATGAGATACATGAAAGTAGTTTAGTGGCCATACAAAATGATTGTTTGTGGTTAACCAATCGGAATTGACCAATCACAATCAAGTATTCCACTAAATATATAAGTGTAAATCAAGTGACAGACCTTTCTAGAATCTACAGCTCAGAATCACTACTGTACCATCAGTTCACACGGTTCAAGCAACGATTTCAATAAAGATAAAAGCAAGTGCGTTTCCAAGCACATGCCTGTACTCCCGTTGATTTCCATACTCGCTCTACATCTGTAAGTCAGGCAGGATCCTGTGGGATGCTTCGAGCTTGCATCGCTTTGATCCGGACTGCTGCAGTTTGGGGCAGCACATTTAAAAGTCGGTTTTAAGATTTTAAAATGCATCTTGCACTGCCCTGAATTTAAAAAATGCATTGCACACACTCCTGCATATAGTTAATAACAGTCATGGAGGTTAAGCTATCGGTATTACAGGGCCAAGGAAAGCAGGTAGAGGGTCTGAAAAGGATGCGTGTTCCATGCTAATTAACATCATCTAATTACAATCGTCCAAACCGTTCTGCAGAACGTGTCCATAGAGAGCCGCCTCTTCTGGCTTGTGCCCCAATTAATACCGCCTCACTCCGCACAGACGTGCCTGTTTACAAACATGGCTTTTAAAGGCACTGTAGCAGTGGTGGATGAGACAACGGTCTCTTGCTGGGAAAGGCAGATGCGTACCACACTGTGATGTTTTTTACCCTCCCTCCTGTTTGCTGACACTTGTATAACTACAAAAATGAAAAAAAAGAAACCAAATTGAGGATGCAGCCATCATTGATGCACCAAGGTGCTACGAAGCAATTAAATGATAAAAAAGTCTGCAGCCCGTTACAAAAGAAAGAATTATGCAAAAACTCTTTTCGTTGTGAAATCAGTTGGCACGATCTTTAATTTCGTAACGGGCACAAACCGTCCATCGGAATAAGACGAAGGACATTACGGTACCAAGCTTTGTCCAGGACTGTGGTATAGCGTGTCCAGATAAGGGCCTGGCAACGACGTCGCCCCCATGGTGACGGATCACTTCGGCCTGCCAACTGGGCCATCTGGAAGTGCATGCCCTGTGGGTGTGAACCAGTGAACCCCCACTGCTGGGCAAGGGGCATTTGTAGTCTTCCTGGCTTGGCTGCCAAGATCCCTCAGTCTATCTTTCCTCTCGGTCAGCGATGCCAAAAGACATGACGACAGTAGCGAAGTGTCAGAGGATGTCTCAAAGGTGGGTATTTCTTATGAATGACCCTTTACACAACCCTTTACTACAAGATCCCAAACTAAAGATTTATAGGTCTGATCAATGGTACCTCACCTTACAACGTAACACATCAAACCAACAAGCTGTACAATGTTTTCTAGGTAGGAGTGAAGTATTTCTAGGTAACATGTCAAATATGAGTATGCTGGTATGCTGCCCCATTGATAAGTCTGTCACAAATACTAAAATGATTTATGGTGACATCTTAATAATGACTCTTGAGCTCTCATTGGTGGAAAATCGAATCAAACCTAAAAATAAATGTCACACTACTAAACGTCAGAGATCTCAGGGGCCCCAAATAAAAACAAATGATAGAAAATAAAAAACAAACTAACTGTTGTTCTTTCCTCTGGTTAATTCCTCAATACACTCTGAATGTTTAGCACCATTATCCAAGCCCACAAGAGTCGTCATTATCTGTAAGCCTTATGCAAATAACAATTAACATAAATAAGCAATAAACCAAAATTAGTCAGTTCCTATCGAAACATGACATTGCAGGATAACAGGAGGTTGATCACTCAGACAATGAGCTCAGCAGTAACAGTGGACACAAGCTTCTGTCCGTCTGCATTTCCATTATCATGCACGAACCCTGTGAAAACTTCAAAAGTGTGGAGCAACTTCTCAAGGAGACTGACAGAGCAGTCAACAGAGAGATTGTTCCCCGAAGTACAAGGGCACCCAGCTTTAGCCTTTAAAGGCAGGGAAGCCAATTTTAGAAGGGCTAACAATAGCAAGCTAGCTTTGAAAGCGCTTTCCAAAGCCACGCCTCTTCCAGGAAATGATTCTTTATGGTTGGACTTTCGAACTCGAGTTCCTTGTTCGTGATTACAACCGGAACCGTACTTTAGTACTACTTTGACCTAAATACTTGGTTTTACTTAAGTTAAAATACTTAAGTATTTTCCAGTAATCTTACATCTCAAGCAGCTCATTTAAACTTTCATGTCCCATTCACCTTTTTTCCTCATTTTTGTATTTAAATACCCTTTATGTATAGATTTGATTGTTTCGTCCATACACTTTTCTAAAGGAGTGTGATTACAACTGTTTTCTCTTTCCAAAATTCAATGTACTTAAGTTACATTTACAACAGAATTTATTGGTGTATTTTTCAGGCACATAAATAATAAACGCTAGCTATGAAATCATTCCTACCATCCACCATCACAATGTCATTCCAGAATGTTTAGAATGTCATTTCCAAAACAGAATGCTATTTAACACAAAACATACATTGAGATGTTGTGGAAAGGTTTATGACATTCACTGGACAAACACAAGAAACGGGTATTATTTATTCCCCTGTAAAGAATCTACATCCACGGTTGTTGAAAGCCGTTAGCAGACAAATTAAATAAACCGGTGAGAGTGTAATTTTTATTTTTCCTAAAAAAGTCCACAGGACTGAAAAAAGCCCACAGCTGAAGAAAGATTCATATACTGTATATACCAGCTCAAAACAAATCCAGCACACATCGATTTTTTTCTACCACCAACCAACGGCTCCGCTCTACCATATCTGACATAACCTTCAATGTTTCCCAAGAAAATAAATACTTAAAAACCCTGCCAGCGCTACTCAACATCCTCGTTAGACATCAATAAAGTGAATTCAGAGAGCCAAAAGCCTTCAGCCATCCCTCGAGTCAGCAGAACGGTCCCCATGAAGAGCCGCCCAACCTGTTCTGTAGGGTCAATGCTAATAAGGGTTTAATGAAAATCTCCGTTGCCATCAGCTATCAATAGACTTCAGGGACTCGCCCTGCACACACAGGAGGAAAATAATTCATTAAAGAACTGATGGTGGGCGGCCGGCGGAGGGATTTCTTTAAAAGTCATTTGAAAGTTGTTGGACCGACTGAGCTATTCTTTTTTAAAGGTGTTTGTGATAGCGGAGAACCGGAGTAACCCACGGACAGGTGCAAACGGGAACGCACGTGCGCAGCAGCGCTCGCGAGTGCGGATGCGCTGGGCGATGCAGCTGGAAAACAGAATCGTCAGAGAAGCTGAACGCGGCTGGGAAAGTTCTTAGTGATTTTCCTACCGTGGCTTCTGTCTTTTCCCAAAGGAAACATCAAAAGCAAACAGAAAATTGTTCGACATACCTCACTGTTTGTTCACAATTTCCCTTGTGCCTGCGCTAAGGTTCTTTATTTACTAGCCTCAATTAAACAACAGCATATTTAATAGCTAAGAACATCCGTAGAGTTAATTATCATCTCCACATAAGCATAAAAAATTAAGCCTGGGAACCGGCAAAACTGCAAAACCAGGAACAAATGAGATTCTTACACTTTCTTAAGAACATGGCGAGAACTTCTTGCTTGTACAAATTTGCTCAAGTGTGTTGATAAGACCGTAATCAAAAGTAAGAGAGACATTACTTTTAATGCATGCCGAAACAAGCACCACTAAGAAGTACATTTACAGCTATTACATGAAAGAATGGTCAAATATAAACAAAATTTTCCCCAGAGACTATCCTATTAACACACGAGCAAAAATCAGCATAAACATCAGGGCTAAATTTTACAATTCAAATAGGATGCCAAAAATAACTAAGAATTCTTGTCTTAAAGGGATAGTTCACCCAAAAATTAATATTTCCCCATTATTTACTCATCGGTTGGTAACCAAACAACAATGGTACCCACTGACTTCCATTATACAATCCAAAACCACGGAGACATTTCTCAAAATATCTTCTTTCGTGTTCCACAGAAGAAAAAATTCACACAGGTTTGGAATGACATGAGGGTGAGGAAATGGAAAATCTCATTTTGGGTGAACTGTCCCTTTATAAAAGCATGCCATAATTGCATAACCTCACATGAACCAAAATCTAAATTTCTAGCCAATCACAGACACATCAGCCAAGCAAATTATCTCAACTACTGGCATATCAAGTTGTTGGCGAAAGAATGGATGTATCCAACTGGGGTTAGCAGATCTCCACTGGCAGCACAGGCAGTGTCAGCCTGTTACAAGACAAGACATGTTGCAATATCTCAAAGCTTCATAATTTAAAAACTGATTCAAATAACTAATTACAATTATTCTCATGGCATTTTCTCCTGAGATAAAGTTATAAAAGGGAAAGATTTATGACAGATTGCTACAATTTCAAACTAGACCTCAGCAGTGTCTCAAACTGTGCTCAGAAAGTCTCGCGCCACTTCACGATAAAACAGTTTTCTTTCCTAACGTCATCTCAGAAAGTCTCAGCCAATCAAATCTTCCACACACACGTCAGTTGTGCCTTTAACCACAATGTTTAAAAGTACTTGTGAAATTGACTCCCCTCAGCTCTGCCCCAGGCTGTCTCACTGAAGAGGCATTTAATTGCCCCCTGCCCATCTGCCCCATTACACCAGTACTGGTGAGAAGCAGAGGTCAAGAAATCCAGGGAAAGCAGGATATGACTAACTCCTCTGGCATTGCGCCTGCCAGTCAACACATCACCAAAAGATAGTTTCCAATAGATGATTAAAAGCTACTTTTAAAATGCTGTTTGTCAAGCTACAAAGAATGAAAACATTAAACTGGAACAGATAAATGACTGATAAAATAATGAATGAAGAAATACAACTAGAAACAACCTTATTTATATATAACTAACAAAGTCAAAAACAACTATACTTAAGAAACATCGTCTAGCATTTGCAAAATGTCCTCCTGGCTTTTTATCAACCAATTTCTTTTAGGTCTCACCCCAAGATGTTTTTTAAACAGTACTGAAGAATTTTCCATTTGTGCTGGACTCTTATTGGCTGCTTGGTCTTCATTATCTGGTCCAAATCATCTTTTCGAAAACATTACTTCAAAATAAAATTCTAGCTTTGTGATCAAATAAATTAATACGCTGGCACAACTATATTTTTGTCTATAAAATGATTTAAAACATTAAAGCACAAGCCTTCAGATTAAAAGATGAACATTTCAGTCAGTAAACATTTTAGTTAAAGGCAGTTGGCCTTTTTGTTATGCTGGTTAAAAGTCTCTTCACATCCTAATAGCAATCACTAAGTAAAGTGGTCTAAACATATTTATAAAAATATTTCTATTTATATAAATCTTCAGTGGAAAGCACAGGACCATAAAATATTCGTCCAATTGTTGCATTCAATCCAAATGCATAGAATTTCCTGCCTACCTGTCAATCTATGAATTTGAATACTTTTGTCCCTTTGCACACTTTTCTAGTAGGCGTGGTTTTGGAGAGCATGTTGAAGGGAGCGCTATCGCTAGCCTCTCCGAAATTGCCTATCCTAACTTTAAGCGAGCCTAAATTTAGACCAGTAAGGTGTATAATCTATATTTTTAGTTAAATTTTTCATGTGGACATTTGGGGGGAAAAAATAAGATCTGGCCCCAGTTTCAAATCATGTTTAACTCCTAAAAACACCAGAGCTTGGCTTCGTCTGATCTGAAGCTCCAATCTTCTCATGGAGTACAAATGTGGACTTCCTGACATGTTCAAGCCATGTTGCTTTCCTCTCACAACCTTCTAAATGCAAAGTTAATGAATGCTCTGTGGACATGCAGGTTCTGCTCACAATTTAAGGATCCGTGTAGTGTGTTTTGAATATTAATGCAAGAGATTATCATCTGTCTGATGAAACAGTTTCACTGGATTACACGGCGATGAAAAAAACTGATGTGGCCACAAGAAAGGGCATCTTTAGACACCCGGGAGGAGGGGAGGAAGGAGCACAAAAAAGGAGGCGCTTGGACTTTGTTCATCTTGATGTAACGAGGTAACATTGCTCTCCCAGCGTGATGGATGATACAAAGTGATCAAATGGCTCTTTCTTGTGACTGCGTGTGAGGGTGAGATGAATACTGATACACCAACACTATCATCCTCTGATCAGAGATCAGCCATGACTAAAATCTTCATAACGTGCCACTGCCCGTGATTGCTGCAACGCAGCCGACGAACGAGACGCATCTTGACCATTTCCATCGTTTTAAATAATTCACAACCGGTTTGCAACTAAAACGCGTTTGAAAATACGATATATATTTTGTAATACATTAACTGTATTGTATAATATATTAAATGCACAATACATTAACTTTATAATGCACTAAATTTATACAAAGCATTTCTAAAAAATACATCTAAAAATATGATTAATTATTGAATATTTTTAAGGTAATTACATCATGCTGATTAATTGACCCATAATCCCAATTTACATTCGTCGAGAAAAGCTGAGGCGACGATTGCCTTCAAAAATCCTTCGTTGTGTTCCGAGAAAGAACAACATTCAGGTATAATAGCAACACTGATGTTCGCGAAGTAAAAAACAAGAGACGCAGTAACAAAATGTTTGTCGTTAGCCCTTTTAAATGAAATGCACAGGTCACATAAGGAGGATGTAGCGTTTTAATGCTGGTTCGGTAACTGTGGCTTTGCTTGTCTCACTGATGAGAACAGGCAGCAGTAAAATGACAAGAGCACTCAGCATTGATCCCACAAGGACAGCCGCCTGACATCCTAAAGACCCCAATGAAAGAGAAACTCCATCTGTATCTAACTGATGACAGTCACTACAATCATATCATCAGGTCACCTTCAGCTGTCAGCAGTGACCCCCATGACTCCATATATGGTTACATAGGAAACCTGGCAAAATAAAAGTCTGTCATTTCGTGTCCATGAACGGACCGTCCACAATAAATTCAGGGACTTTTAAGTTAGCTCGAAGTCAATGATTTACCAGTAATCTAGAAGCAAGTTCTGCTTAATTGCAATCTGCAACTTTATCAAATAAAAATAAACAAATATACGTATTGAAATATAAGTACATGTCGAATCTGTGTTTAAAACTGTCTCCTTACCTTAGACCAATTCGCAACTCTAAGTTAATAATAATGATTTATAATTTGAGTTGTCGAGTCCAAATAATGTCATCTTGGCTTCTTTTGTCTTCAACTTACATAAAAAAGTACGTTAAGTACGCTGCAGTTTTATGTTTCAAACAGAGATGGCGACAGAGAGACAAACTTCACGGATTGCAGCTTTTCATTCATGTTACTTAAAAAACTAAAGCAACTGAGCTCCTTACATTAGCTTTCATTGTATGCTTTTGGCAGATTCGTTCCTAGTTATCGAACCCATGACCTTGGCCTTCTACCAGCTGAGCTACAGGAAAGCTCATCAATAATTAACAGCTAGCTTATCTCGGTTCGAAATCATGGCATAATATGGTTTACAAAATGGATAGATTACAGAAAATACAAAGACCCAGATGTATTAACCACGTCGTGTTGCGTATCGGCTGTCTGCACGGTTACCGAGGAAACGTTCAAACAGTGCCCAATCACTTTGGGCCAGATTGACTAAACGCTGTGAAATTGTGTTTACACGATTAATATCCTGATGAACACAAGAGGATGAAAACAGCCATCACTGAAATTCTCCTCTGGGCCTCAATTATCACAGCGGTTTAATGTGCTGCTTAAAACCACGAATCAAGTCTCTGTGCTAGTTCATTAATGTCAATATGTGAATGATTACAACAGACTAATACTAAAAAATGGATCAATAAGGTCTTGTTTCTCCATTCGATTATTTTGAAGGTTCTTTAAGCTGCTTCTCGTTATCAAATATTTATCGCTATGGCGGCATGGCCAAGCATCCGTTTGCTTACATATTACTTATGGCATTAAATCTAGGCCAATTATCACCGTAATTATTTATCACGTTATCATTTATTTAAACAGTAAACATCTAAAATGCATTTGGAAGCTTGTGGTTTCTGGACAGCATTATTTTCCTCGGCCGGTCCACTCATTTAGGCGCATCAGACGAGAACGCTATCAGAGGAAAAGGAACATAAAAGCAAACTCGCATGAAGGTTGCGCTGCATAATTCATGCGCCGCTCCTTTAAGAAACGGCAAATTCATCAGGACACTGACGTTTGACAGAGGAGCCACTGTCTCTGTTCACCTTGCCCCGCTCGACATCCTCTGCCAGCTGAGAAACGCCGTGCTTTTAAAGATCCACAATGCATTGCAGAATGATGGCCAGTCAGCTTTAAGACACTTCGAGTCGCTCTACAGCAACTGTATCATCAGCAACTAACTTCACTTGTTTTACAGGAAGCAAGAACTAAGAACTGGCGTGGCGCCATCGACGCCAGTACCTTGACATTTGTGGAAGCTTTTTCTCGTACTGACATTATAGTGTAAAATGGGGGTTAAGGGGGTATATAAATGGTATTTTGAAAAAACAAACAGATTCAAGCTGCTACACAAACTGCCGTTTAAGATCTTCTGCAACAAAAATTAATTTGAATTAAAACGTAGATGCTAATGTAAATACCCGGCGCTCCGGATTAACAGCTGCACAACACATATATGGATTTTGGACTAGACTAGAACTGCTCGCTCAGACAACACCCCGCAGAGTGCACTATAGAGGGAACAGCGATTGATTTTGGACACGTGCGGTAAATATAGGACATTCTATATATGTGTTTGTTGTTTTCTTCTTGTCCTTCAACCTCAGATGGAACATTGCGCTACAAGTACCCAGAGCCAAAGCAGAGCGCTACGACTTGAAATAAATGAACAATCACTTTGAAGAACCTTGGAAAGAAAATAAAACATGGCAATAGAATAAGATTAAAAGAAGCACATTTGCAAGGAGAAACGCAGCAGTGGGATCCCATCAGAGGGCTATTCAGAGGAGAACAGACCACCTGGGCTCTGCTCTCATCTGTTCCATCTACCTTCCATACTTGTTTCAATCCATTCTCTCCTCGGCTTTCATCTTCCCTCACGAGTCCGTGCTCTCCTCCCCGGTCTCCAAATCTCAGTCTCGCTCCCATCTTATTAAAGTCCACGATCTGCGACCTCAGCGAGACCACGGCAGACAATGAGTTATTCTGCTCTGTCACCGTTATCTGATGAACCAGCGGAGAAGAACGACTCCGCGGTCACCTCTGACTTCATGCTTGTGGGTCTACAGACAAACAGATGTTCTGCACCTCAGAGCTTGTGTTGTGCTGCTTTAATCTCACATGTACAGTAGACTCCAAAAGTCTCAGAACTCTGGTGAAAATGATGCTTCTTCACATTTCAAATTTAATTTTTATTTTAAATTATAGTATTGCTGTAGCAACTTCAGCGAAAATTTCACAAGTTCGCTTATTTTGAGGCTGCAATCCGTAACTTTTGCTTCTCTGTCGCCATCTCTGTTTGAACCATAAAAACTGACACTGCTGATTAACATATAGTCATACTCACTGCGTTGGAAGGACACGAGCGCTGGGCTAGACTTTGGATCTTCTTTTGGCAGACGTTCCCATCTGATTGGCTGATCGTTTGAGCGACTGCTGGTTTAGAAGACTGGAGGACAGACCTGCGTGTTTCTGCAACTATATTGACATAAAAACAGAATAAAGTTTACATAGACTTGCCGCAAATGCTTTAATTAATTTGTTTTAAAAAGAAAATTAAAATGCATGAAATTCGGCTCTATTTTCATCCATTACGAAAAAAAAAACTGTTTATAAAAAGATGACACCAAAAAAAACTATGTACATATGTACATGAAGACTTGTGTGTTTAAAGTGAAGAACTGACGACAGAAACAGATTACTGCTGCATATTATTATTTTAATATTTAAAATAATAGTATTATCAATCAATATATTCAAATAATATTATCAATCAATATCATATTACAATAATATAAAATTTGTTTGCTGGTTTCCCTAAAACAACACTGTGCACCAACAGTGGATTAAATGGACCAATAGGAATAATGCATGTCCAAATTGACTATATAAACTATTATATGTCATTCTGCCCCTGTGAGACACTTGTTTATAAAGCTTTAACGGTGCTGTAGCAATTTATAGAACAGCACGCATACAGTGTTCCTACTACCTGACACGTATCTCTGAAATAGATGATCTGAGAAATCACATCTGCCTCTGGGGTAAAAAAAGAGCCAGAAAAGTAGTCAATCAGAAAAAGATCTCAACCTGTCAATCATTTCATGCCACCCGGCCTGCTACCATCTGGTTGGCTGACATGTCTTTGGAGGGCGGGGTTTTGAAGGGGGAGTGTGTGGTTAACGTAATGTCAAATGTTTTATAGTACGAATCCAAGCTCAATGTGAATAAATTATTTATTAGTTGGTATGTGTATACAAACGTACAAAATTTACACATACACACAAAATATACTGTATATGTAAAGATTAAAACAGGCAATTATTATATGACAGTTAATCATTAAATTTAGGCATATGACAGATTCAGGAATATGACAGAACTATTATATAATGAGACGATGCCAGGAAAAAAAACATTTCATCTTTACATTTGCTGACTAACAAATCCTACAAACAGATTCAGACAAAGCAGAACAAGAGCTCAGAACCTCTTACAGTCTGTGGCTTTACAAGGAGCAGCTAAAAATGTAGAATGAAATCATCACAGGTTAATTGGGCTTTTATCAAATGTTTACCCAAAGCATAGTTCCAACCCTGTCAACAATCTGTTCTTCTGGGATAAAGCATATACAGCTCGTCTCTTCCTCCTCCTCTCCTGCCCACATCCTCCTCCTCTCCTCCTGTTTCACTATTTAACATCTAACATGTCGAGTGTAGAAATGTTGTGCTTTGATTTTGCTGTATAGCAGGAGCCTGTCTTTACCTTGACAGCTCATGTGATGAAATCATGCGAAAGGTGTCTGTTACCCAGAATGCACAGCTGTAATGCAGTGTCGCTCCTGTCAAGAAAGTTTATTGACGGATGTGACAGAATTCTGGACACCAGTAAGCATGTAATTACGACAAAAAATTTAGCGCTCAATTCACAAAAATATCTGATTACAGAATGTCACTATCGACCAATCCAGTATTCCAAAGCATACATAAATGATCTTCTGTTTGTTAGGTGCTAACAACTCTTCTTTTTTTTTAAGTTAGCTTGACTGTTGTTCAACTACTCAAAATTATACGTAGCTAGCAGCTGGCCAAACTACAAAGTAGCATCTCCAGCACAGCTACCCAGTGTAGTCGGCTTGTTGGGAAATTTCAAGAAAATCAATAATACAAGGGTGCCACTACACGCTAGCAACACGCTGCTAGTGAGCGAAGCTGATCGTAACTCTGACAGTGTCGTCAGGCCCACTTTCTTTGCTTCAGAATTCATCGGCATGCGCTCCCACACAAACCGGTCTCTTAAATTAGAGCTCGTACGGGCTCGTGCCTCATTAATTGCTATTAAAATATTCCTCCTTTCGAGCTAATTAGCCATGTTCCAAAGCAGCGGAGCGACGTTTGCCGAGCGAGAAGCAGACGGCGCAGCACACCCCCTGTTTAATTTGGCTGACCAAAGCAGATGCGTTAACAGGGAATTATTTTAATTAACTGAAGCTCCTGTTCGTAGCTAATGAGCCTTCTTGGTAAAGGCCAGATCTTGCACGAGCGTAGCGCGTCCGCTGTGAAGACGCGCTCCAGCTGCGTAAAAAAGTGCTCGCTAATAAATAAAAGGCCTAGATGTGGAAAACACACACGCGGGATGCTGTCAAGATGGTCCAGGTGCTTTTGAATGTCAAGTGGCTTGAGAGATTTAGAGCATTTAGAACACCCACAATCACAACTGGTTTAAATATCAGTTATTGTACAACCCAACCCAACCCAACTCTTTCTTTATAATCACATTTCTTTATTAAACTTGGTACCATCTAAGCATCAGTGAGTCTACCAAAAGACGCCTTGGGTTCGCAAAAAGAGAGACGGGGAAAAGACAAGGGCCAAATAACACAAAGGAGAGCAGATGATGGAAGAGAAAGAGAGAGGTGCCCAGACAGAGACACATAGGACAAGATGGACATTACCCAGAATGCTGTTAGGCAGCTGAGAGCGTCATCTCATTGGGGCAGCTGAAGATTAAAGCTTGGGGTCACGATCCGACTCTGGAGAGGAAGCAGGAGAAACGCACACGCAATCAATGTCTCCGTCAAACAGAACGAAACACGACAGCCTCTTTTACTGGAACCAGACACAATTATAGAAGAGCAGGAAAGCCATTGCATTGTTATATAGCACATTATCAGTGCCATAATCCAACCAACGCTGCTACAAGACAGTCTTTAAGACCTGTACCATCTATACACAAACACCCACGTACACACTAGTTACAGTCTGTATATATAATGCGTTTTAAATGTCATTTAAAAGAACTGAATATAGTCTTCAAGTAATGTGTTAACAAACCTTACAGAACTTTGGATTTTTCATGAATGATGACTGATCATACACTCAAAGTCAAACAAAGTCAAACGAGATTACTTTTTTAATTAGACCAGCCGCCTCCCTGGCCCAAACCTCTGGCCGCCGCGCGTGATCCAAGCACAAACACACAGCCTGCGCTTGATGCAGAAGCGCATTCCTGCATTATTTCATGCAGCTAATTGCACCCCCCCAATCAAATCCGATATCTATTCAAAGGGGCTTCGCAGGGAAGGGAACAGCAAAATCATGTCATGAATATTAAGTACGAGTTAAAACTCCTCTTTGATCATTCACTGGTTGCAGTTCACCCCCATAAATGATGAAATGCCTGCTTACGCGAGTCTGTTTTACCTAGAATCCCCCCAAACTTACGGCCTTGAGTGGAGACCGTCTCAATTTGTTCTCATGCACTCAGTCTGCTTCTAAAGCTAGACGACTACAAAACAGATAAGAGAAAGTGTGTGTTTTACACCTCAAAAACATAACTGAAGGAATTATTTACATGTGAAAGCTATAGAATACCTTTTCTGACAAAGTGACTGAATTAGACTCAGTCATTAATAAAACATGGCAAACCAAACACTATAAATTCATCATAAAGGTCATCTATGTTTGCTACACAATATATGTTCTGAGGCTGATTTTTGTGTAAAATATATAAAAAAGTGGTTATTTACTAAAATACGTCCCTCTGCTGTAGCTTCCAAGTTTAATATAACAGCCTGTGGTCACGAAACACAAGTACAGCTGTTCAGAGTCAGCCAATGAGATGCCACCTAAACATGCTTATGTGACTCACTTTGTGTAAAAGCATCAAATCAGAAATAAGTCTTTATGGAACTCAACAATACAGACAAACCTGCAAAAAGGTAACACTTTATTAAGGTGAACACAATACAGATTTTGCACGAATAAACTGCTAGTTTACTGCTTATTAATACTTAGTAAGGTAGTTGTAGTAATTAAACATAGGTATGGGGTAAGATTAAAGGATATATAATATGGTCATGCACAATAAGGCATTAATATGTGCTTTTTAAGTACTAATAAACGATAACAGAAATAGAAACTTTTTAAAAGTGTGAACTGGCCCCCATACTCAAGTGTTACCAAAAAAAAACCTACACAAAAACCTACACATTCAAAACTGTAACAATTGGCTCCTTGTAAGCCAAAAAAAGCTTTTATTTATAACTTGTAACAGGAAATGAGTCAACACAAAGGAAATAAAGTATCAGCTGAAAATACTGCATAAATGCCATTTAATCTACGGTCCCATTAAAAAAACATTTAGCCACCAGTCATAATTAAGATCTTAATCCCCACGAAAGACGAGAAGCAACAGAGACACGAGGAAGGGACGGAGGACAGTGAGAGACATGTGAAGCGACGAGGGCTGTAACGCTGCAGTCAGGGGGTTAATTAATTTTTAAATATCAGCCAGGGGTCGAGAGGTCTGGGGTATTTTCTGTGCCTGCTTCTCATAAATCAGGGTTATGGGGAACGCAAATGAGACCAGACATATTCCTTGCAGGAAACCCATTTGGATTTAAATAAGATTCTACAGGCAGAGATTGAATATGAAGACAGAGGTGTGCCACATCAAAGCAGCTTTAATAAGATCCACAACCTGCTACAAGCACTGGCACGCAAGCTTTCCCAATTCATGTACTGGGACTTCAATTTGAAATACCTGGAATCGTCCAGAATTCCCACCTCAAAGGGTTACAAGGTAAGAACCATCCGCACCAGTTAATAGCATGATTTTGACCAATTCTTTATTATTAGTAGTTCATTAATTAAATAGAAATTAATATTTCTACACGCACACAAAAAAAGCTATAAAAATATAAAATAACAAATGACATGTATTCATTGAACAAAAATGTTTTAAATTAAAACATTAAGTTAAATCATATACAGGCACAATTATGATTGTCTAGTATTATGATTGTCTATTTTAAAGCAATAAACCATAAACCTTAATTTACATCTGCCTATTTAGCAGATGATTTTATCCAAAGTAACTTACAATACACTCAAGGTGTACAATTGATGTGTGCTGCCCAGGACTCGAACCCACAACCTTTGTGCTGCTAACACAATGTGCTACCAGTTGAGCTACAGGAACACATATCAAGGTTTTCAAGAACATAAGTGTGTTCAAAGCAACTTAGAAAGTTCTGTTTAGATGCTATCAAACAGGTTAAAGGCTTGACTATCATTAACATATCTAATCATCAGACAGAAACTCGACAAGGAACAACTAAAGAGTAAAGCACGGAAACATCACCCCCATCATCTCATGCACAAACCTTTTCAATGAAAATTCTCCTGTACAGGAAATAATGAAAAAATGTATCAAAGACTCCAGGAGGTCCTTTGCTCTTTTAATGAGGAATTAGCAGACGGAGGCAAGCGGAGAGCAGTCTTCTTTTAACCCCACACTCCCTTGTCTTGGAACTAATAAGGAATCCACGCTGGCTAAAGTTACAACATCAAACATTTTTCTGGAAGCAGTGCATTTTCAAAAGGTCACTGCTTTTTTTCAGCCCCTCGTTTTTCCTCCACCCTTTATCGTCCCTTCGCGCCATGCTGATCTTTAAGACTGACCGAACTATTAGTTCTTTCTGGCAGAGAAATCAGCGGACACATGCTCCATCATTAACCGCGGGGCTGGAGCATGTTGTGGTGGCGAGTCTGTTGCTCTCTGATCTTATTGTGGGCTTGGGGTTTGAGGCCTGCCATTTGTTTCCTCTGACAGCTTCGTTCGACACATGATTAAAGTGCCTAACCAGCTGCATGGTTTCTGGACAGCGTCGAGTGCGAAAGCCATTAGCCTTGGAAACATTCACTGCATTCTTTTGATTAGTCTGAGGGCAAAATAACATAAAAAAAGGGGAAAAGTTGCAGGCTCTGGTGATTACGTAAATATCCATAATATAAACTCTACTACAAGGGATTGACTTATGTTTTAGCTGTTGCAAACTCGACCCCAGTGCAATCTAAATGACGGTTATCAAAACGTACGGCCTCTGCATGCGTAAAGGCAGATAACACACTGCTCACACTGTGTTCCCTTACCCAATATAAGTAGTGCTCTCTGTGCTGGCTTGACTGTGTGAATACGATTTGGATTCACTCCATGTTGTAGTTCTTTTGATCTCATTATTTGGTAAGTTGTGCACGCTGGTTTGTTAAGTCAATTAATATATTTCTTCAACCAGGGTTACAAAATTCCAGGAATTTATGGGAATATAAGGGAATTATGGCACACAGGTAAAGACGAGTCTTGTGTCAAGCAAAGTTGTAAAGTATTAACCTGTAACAAAGAACATTGAAACACAAGCAGTTTTCTCTTATGTTTTATGCTAATACAACTGTACCGTCCCATAATGCATCTGTTCCTGGCAGCCCCTCTGGCAAACAGAATGACTTTGTCTTCAGTTTGTGATGGCACAGAGATACACAGTCCTGTAGCTTACAGTCCTCACACCTCTGTTCTACTAATGGTGCACATACAGCTGTATTAGACACAACACTGTCTGCTAAATGACACAGACACAGAAGTCACTTAGTAAAGGTCGGGAAAGCCCGTGGTACTGAAACAGCGAAGACTTCTACAGACAGACAAGCGGTTTGTGCATTCATGATTCTGAGCACAATTTTAAATGCACTAACATGTATAATCATATATTAATTTTTTTTAACTCCAACAACAGTAAGTCATGTAAGACAAGTAAATACCTTAAACTGAGATATAGATTGCAAAAGGCTTAACTGAAACACTACCAGCACATATATACAACCGTATATATACTAGTATTGAAAATATACTAGTATATAATGCATATAATATGGACTATAAGTGTATATTATTGCCCATTCGTCCATTTATTCGTCCTCTGCATCTACACATCTATATGCACTCCTGTACGTCTTTACATTACGCCATTAAAATCAGAGCGATAACGGTTTCAGAATCTCAGGTGAGTGTGTTTCTCGTCTTTGTGAGACTTTCATCAGCAGCTGATCGGTGACTGTTATCAGTGTTGCGTTGTACATGTGAATCGCTCATTATTTTTAGCTTTAGGCTATCATGGGGCTTTCTCTGAATCTTTGCAGCGCTATGCAGAAAGCATTCGCGTTGAATAAACCCAAAGCCCGAGGAAGGAGTGGACCTTGAGATATCTCAGGCCAAACACATCGGGATATAATGACGATGAATGACAGCTCGTAGCCAAAGGCGAAACATGTTTCCTTTTAATGAAATGCTTTTCTATTCGCTTTTGAATTCAGTCAAAACACCTTAACAGGCGGCAGTTCTCGAACAGATTTTGCTCATACTAAAACACATTCTACAGTATTACTATTAAAAGGTCTTTAGCAGGGGTGGAACTGTATAATATGGCTTTAATTAGTCACATTACAGATTTTTATTACTGCGGTTTCTCTATTTTTTTAATCCATCTGAACATCGTGAATTTTACAGCGGCAATCTAGAACTTTGGCCTCTCTCCCGCCATCTCTGTTTGAAACATAAAATTGCAGCTTACCTGCAGTTATTTTCCTGACTAGTTTAAATTCTAAACAACCATCGTAGAAACAAGCTACAAATGGTCCACAATCCTCAGTACTTAAATTATAAATCATCATTATTACCTTACTGTTGCGAATGGGGTAAGGTGAGGTAAAGGAGATCGTGTTAAACACTGATCTGTCATGTACTTGCTCAATAACTGCTTTGTTCCAATTCTTTTCGTTTTTAAACGCATCAAAAGTTACGGATTGCCGTTTGAATCAACGTTCTTTTTGGGCTGTGAACGATTACAGTGATGTACTCCCAGCACAATGAACTCTCCAAAGATCGAGGAAAGTTTGAATTCCCATGAAACGCCCCCATTAAGTGTTTTATAGTGGTTATATCTAATAATAAAACTCCGTCCAGATCTCAACACCAGATGATGTCTGATGGACAGGTAGACGAGATGAGTCACGCTACCAGACGGAGATACTCGAAGGAAACAATGGCCAGAAACAGATCCACTAAAAGCTCCCTGTGCATTAATCCTGGGCTAATTTGCATGGCGGAAATGTTCGCATTGATTGTGTTTACAGTGGGGTGGGGGCGGTGTGAGGCAGACAGCGCATCAATATTCTTGCAGAGAGGCTTAATCTGGCCCCACGCCCATGTCCACCTCCACACCATCCGCCGCAACACACCTAATCCTGCTTTGATGCCCTCACCCTCAGAGTGTGGGAAAACAGCTGCTCGACCACACATCAGGGGAAGAAGCTTAAAAACTCACTCCACTGCAGTACCAGACCCGAACTAATGAGACCAGGAGAATTTAGTTTAAAAAAGCAGCAATCCGTAACGTTTGCCTCTCTAGCGCCATCTCTGTTCCAAGCATAAAACTGCAGGTTACTTTACGTACGTCTGATAAAGTCAAACGAAGCCAAACTGACACTTTCTGGGAAATCAGACCCGACAGCTGAAATTTGAAATCATTATTATAAACTTTTTTGTTCATTTTTTCCCAAAAGTTACGGATTGCAGCTTTAAAATTGTGATAACAAACACAACATCAAATCTAAATGAATCCTGTTTACTTGCATTGCTTCTCTCCTTTTAATGTGCAAATGTAATCGGTGAATGTCTAAAGAAGAACCTTTAAAGGTTATTTAAATAATGACTTGTGTTGTCACTTGCCTTACCCACCAATGGCCAGATAAACAGAGAGTCCCGCCCACAAAGTGACACTATTGGTTGAGCCAATGCTGAAATGTTGGGGTGCTCAGACAAGTTTTGCTAGTCACAGATTTCAAAATTTCAGAAGAATCAGCCGACAAATGGCCTACTTACAGCTGTCTCTGCATATTAAGCTGAGATGAGGAAAAGTTTTTAAGTATTAAAAAATGACACACATCACCTGTAATCAAAACATAATACCTGTCTCTGCTTTTATAATTTGACTTTTCGGCTGATGTAACTAAGTCTGCGTAGATGAGAAGACAACATTAACCAGTAACATCGTAGCTGATCTTGTCTACTCGATCCATCATCCAATCAAATCCCAATCTTTATAATCAAGTCCAAACCTACACCTTCACTCAGGAACATTTTAGTACAGCTGCGAGTTACATATGTTGTGAACAGTATTTACTAGCAAGCAAAAGTCAGCACAGAAAAAGTCTTTGGCAGAGTACGAGGCTAAATGCTTTCAATACATAAAAAAAGAGGCACAAAAAAAACAAGGCGCACACGCACTATTTTGAAAACAAATTATAAAAGGACCTCCGGTCATGAAGACACATGAAACATTCCAAAACAATTTAACTCCTGTGCGACCCAAAAAGAGTTGGATGTATCAGAAAACGACGAGTGAAAAACATTTCAAGAGCCTTTCTGCTGTTGCAACAGATTGCAATCTTTCCATGCAACAGCAAAGCTGAGCAGATTTGATTTCGTTGGAGGAACACGACCTGCGTCCACCTGCCATTATGTAGATGGTGGAGGGACCAACAGATCAGAAGCTGCTATTGAGCGAGTGCTTTCACACAGTCAATCCACATCAGTGCAAAAAAAGCCTGTGACATCAACTCATTCATGCACGACGACTGAAAAGTGAACTAGCGCTGCGAAACAGTCTTTACCCTTTAATAACCCATTACTCAAACCCTCCGCCGCTTAATCGCAATATTTCATCATAAAACAAATTAAGAACTGAACCACAGTGACCAAACACGGAGAAAAGACTGTGTTTCCCATTCAAAATCTGATCCTAATTCTATCCTAATGCCACCTGTGTGACTTGAGGCCAAACATCAAAGAACGCGAGAGCCGAGCGCAGACGCCCCGCGAAATTGCATTTACAGTAAGAACGGCAAATCTTGTTCAATAACACTTAAGACAGAAGACGTTCTCGAGATCAGAAGAAGTCAAAGCACTCAGCTGTAATGGATATTGAGCAAATGTTGGTTCTGCTGAGAGAACACCCACATCTATTGAAACTCAAGTGCGCGCTCTTCGGGGCGAGACGCCGCGCGCGCTCTATTGAAAACATTCGCTCAAGGACCTTTTGTGTTCGTGTGAGCCGAAGAGAAGCTACCTTTACTGCCTTCTGGGGATCAAAGAAACATTTACAAGGCGACCATAACACGGCTTTGTTTTTCCGTACGACTTTGGATGCTTTTCTACATTCGGAAGATCTCACGTTACATTAAGCTAATCAACAGCTACAAGCTATAATGCCTCTCACGGACTACAGTGTTGAGAATTAGATCATCAAACTGCAGACTGGCTTCCTCTTGATTATAGACTAACAGTATTATCAGAAGAAATGGTGTCGATTTTCACTGGTACAACGGTGATATTTGATTCTGTGTCTCCATTGAGTCTGATGAGTTCATGATGGTGTGGATGAATTCATGTTAATCTGAAATATATATTCATGGATTTTCGGTCACACTTTTAAAAAATGATGTCAAAACGGTCTCTTCATAAAAACTACAGTAAAGAGAGAGAAGAAAGAGGTTTAGCAGAGTGTGTCGTTGCAGTAAACCAAAAGCAAAAATAAAGCATAACCAGACACCTTTTCTAATACGATTAGTTAAAGCGCTTTAGTAATATTCAGCTTGGTCTGACCTACCAAAAAAGACATAATGATAAACTGCTGATGACTCAGAATACAACAGAGAGAAAAACATACTAGAACAATTATGACACAGATTTCAGTGATTATAAAGAGTTTACAGACTGCCTGTGCGTTTTAGAAGTGAGTCACCTATTTTTACTTTTACCCACCTCATGGTTTAGCAGCTGCATTACTTGTGTGTGCTTGATATTTTATACAGCGGAAAAGCTCTAATCTAATGTCAAGCTCCTGGAGATACAGAACATCATCAGTCATGTTAAATTACAGAGGAGAAGCAGCTGTAAAACACCACACGACAGAATGATGGAAAACACTCAAACCTGAGTTTAACTGCTCGTAATATCAAAGTAAAATTATTATATGTATATTTACATGTATATATGTATATATCTGATGTAATTAGAAATTACCACTTACAAGAATCCTACATGAATAAAAACTTGCCAACTGACGGGTTTCTGACTAATTGACCAGTAACTTAAAGAATTGCAATAAACACAATTTAATTCGAACCTTACAAGAACTGAACAACCGTTGATTAATGCTGCAAGCAGTTCCAGACTCACTTTCTATCACGATAATTCACCATCAGAAGCTTATATATTTTCTCTCATTAACGCTTAACCAGCGTAAACCAACTCTTTGTTTATAAACCAGACGAGCTTCATCAATAAGAATCTTCTGATCTTTTCAAGGTGACCCTTCAAAATGTCAGTCAGTATTGATTTTCTGGAGTGATTTATGGTCTGTTGGAATAGTCTGTTAAGGGTATTTAACATTTTCACAGCACACAACGCAGAGCAATTGTATGTCTTCCCTCCAGTTCACATGCTTGGTTTACATAAAGACGCCCTAAGAAAACGAAAAATAAGTAAAATGCTGACAGCTTACTTTATTGGACCATTTGTAGACCTAGAGCAGCTGGCTGTACAGAGGGATTTTGTCCTGCACTGGGTCACTGTTGTGTAAGGGGACGCTGCAGTTCACTGGTTCTTTGAAACAGAAAGGACCAAAGAAGATTCACACTTTGAGAACCGAACACACTTAATATGGGATTATTATTAATGGGATTATTAACAATTTCGAAAAGACAAGCAATAGCTTTGAAAGCATAAGATCCCGCCCTCCCTTCAGAACAATTGCCAAAGCCACGCCTCCTCCAAAAGACATGAGCGCATACATAGTTTGACAGGCAGGTAGGCATTGCATTCGGACCGAACAGTTCATGGTCCTGCAGACCCGCTTAAGTCATAAAGTCTTTTTACCGCCCTTCAAGGGTTTCCTTATTCCTCATCCTATCATTAAGAGAGTCAAATACCATGGTAACGCTCGCTCCAGTAGCTCGAATGGCATTAACGCTTCCAAATTCAGCCCAATGTGCATAACATCCGCCATAACTGCCGCTCAGACCGCGGACGCTGGCGCACGATGACGCCATTGACGCTGACGGGATGATGGTATTTGTAGTTTCTTAGCCGTCAAGCGACGACGCGATCCGATCCGCACGGATTAACGTTCAGTTTTGTAAGCGCCGGTTTTGAGTAGCAACTGTGTAAACACCGACAAAACAATATACATGATGCAATTTATTTATTCTATTTTATTATTTATTTACATTTTATTTAATAGAACTGTTTAATAGAAAATGAAAGGGTAAGAAGCAATTTCGGCTTGTGTGGCCAAACATTCAATTGCTTTCATCTAAACAAATACATTTAATAATAAATAAGATAAAAGCAGAGGCATTTATCATTGCAATAAAATGTATTATTTGTAAAATAATGTAAAATATTAAAATATTACAGATTAACCTATCAATATGAATATTATGGCAATATGGCATATTCTTCAACTTTGTGCGTATTATTATTGTAGAATTAATTTAAATAACTATTCTGGGCCTATTCAGGTTTATTCATTCATATTAACTAATAATGGTAACGAATTAAACCAACTGACTGGATCATGGTTACCAGATTTAGCGCATTCGACTTGACAAAGCACTTTTTACGATGTTGTATCTACGGCATTTGTCAGAATCGTGTTTATCATGATATATTTGTGCAAGGGAGCGAATCTCTGCCTTCTGCACCTGATCTGTCCCTTTAAGCGAGGCGGACTGACTTCTGCTGGTGGGACGGTTCTGCTCCTCAAGCCCGTAGATAAACTTATGTTTCACCTTACTTCTGTTAGTCAGGGAAGGCAGTCTGGAGTAGCCCAAATCATTTCGGATTCGTCCGTAATACCCAAAGAAAACGGAGAGTCGCCTATTAAGATGCACGTACGGATAAGTGCGAGTGAAACAGACTGCTAGATTAGACGCAGTGAATGGAGCAGGACCGGAGATGGAATAAGACAGGCAGGAATTGGGAGGGATAGTACTTAGTCTGTCCTTGATCGCACAGGACAGACACATCAATGCAGGCAGGGAGAGAAACAGAAACTTTCAGGGTTTCTTCAGGCAATGCACGGCTCGCTTCGGGGCGGTCTGGATCTAGGGCACCTATCTAGCCCGTCTATGTAGAATGCTTTCCAACAAAGTACGCGGCAGCCGAGGACAGCAAGGTGGGGAAAGCGCTCGCGCTGATCTCTTTACCGAGAGCAGGAACGGCTGCGTCTCTTTCCATCTGTCTTAAGTGAGAAAGAGTTTCTAGAAATCAAATTCATCTGGGATAGTGAAGGCGCTGAGCTCTCCGGACCCCAGGGTATGTTTACTCAAGTGCAATACTTTTAAAGTCTAAATATTGTGTCATTTTTTGCACATTGAACACGCCGACTCGTGTATGCGCAAAGATCACGACACATATGTTATTTTTTTTCACTTTAACGTAAAATTAACTATTTTGCATGTCAGTTTCTCTTGCTTTCGCAAAAGAGCTTTCAACACAACTTTTCGTTGCATTTTTGAGGGTCAATTCTGCTCGCCTTCTTGTGTGTGTGTGTTTAAATAAATTACTCTAAAATAAATTTTAATTTGCGCGCGTCCTCGCTACCTCATAATACAAATATTCTACATAAACGTTATATACATTTTAACGCATCGTCCGCATAAGATTGACCTCATTTGTTTATTATTTATTTAAACATGTGTATGGTTTGAATGATCATTTTTGAAGTCAAAGTGTAAAAGTTTAGGATCCACTAGACGAAGGCGTTTTTTTCCACACCGTGTCCGCTGGTTTCTTAACGCAATGCTTTATAAGTTCAGCTATCATTGACTGTTCGATTATAATTTTTGTTCCGTTTTGCTTTTCTAGGTTACACGTCAGAAATGAAACAGCTCATCGTATCACACATGCATTTCGGACCGGACTCGGACACCAGGCTTGTTCTGATTGCGCAAAACCCGCAACGTCTGCTGCGTATCTCTGACCTGAAGTGACGCTCAATCGCCACGTACAGAATCTGAGCGTTGAATTTAAAGATGCCGCAGAAGATTTGAGAATTACACCTCCGCAGAGTCACACACCTTTCAGAAAGTTACACACACTCTCTCAGTGTAGATCAGACTTTGCCCGTTTGGAAAAAACGGACACCACGATGTATTTCAAAAGCTAAGATATTTCCATGCTGATATTCTCGATCGCTGTGGCACCTCTTGCCTTTCTCCATGCCCATGGACCCCACCAGTGTCATGCTCGCACCGGCGCTCCTGCTCCTACAGTGCATCACGCTGACTCTGGGCCAGTACGATATCTGTAAGTCGCTGGTCAGCACAGACGATGGACCAACATGGGAGTTTTACGCTTGCCAACCCAAACCCATGTCCATGAAGGAGTACATGCAGATTCGAGTGGAGCCTCCTGACATCACATGTGGAAACCCACCAGAGAGATTCTGTACTTTGGTGAGTTTGGATCGTACCACTTTATTATCTATTTTTTCATTTAGCAGTGTCTGTGCTGCCGGAACATTCTACGCATGCACATATACGGTTTCCTGTCATGTTTATTGCCCACCCGCCCATGTGAAATGATCAGTGGCAGTACAGTTACATGGGCATCAGACTGGGTGACTGTTAAACAGGCAGCAAACTGGGTCAAATGCGTTAAAGAAATGACATGACCGTGTGTAACGATAACATGGTGCTTAACTTGCAATGGAAATTCAGGATGCTGGACTGTCAAATTTCACATTTTTATCCATTGTCAAAATAAGTTTAAAAGCCATTTGATCATCGCACATAAGAAAAGGAATCTGGCTAGCTGTGCCGTTTATTTTTAGAATAAAAGCACAATAGAAACTTATATATTTATATATCACACACACACACATTCCACAGATCTGACACTGATAGGTCCATACAGTGCTTACGTAAACATTTGCAACATGTGGCTTTTAACAGTGTGTTTGGTCAGAGAGAAAACAAAGCTTAAGTCAGTGTGTAAATGTGCACACACAGCTGTTCTGCAGTGTAATTAGCTTCCGTGCATCAGACATCAGTCACCACAGGATTATCCATGCAAATCAGCTCAGAATTACCAAAGCGTGAGGTCGCAAGCAGTCTGCGTCTTTCCCGAGACACATCTGAGGACCAGTGTGTGTGATGTTTGAGTGACCCTGCAAGTCAGATATGAGTTTAGGGCCAAAGTACTGTAAACAATACACAGCGCAGCCTTAATTTATATATATGTGTGTGTATATAAATGTATATATATTGGTATATAATAAATATTTTATGGAGATAAATTGATGAAGGCAATGTTGCTGTCAGTCAGGTTTGTGAGGTATGAGGTACCAATTAATCTCCATTCAGCCGCCCAGCTACCAGGGAACATTCTCAGAACGTTGGCTAACATTCTAAAAGTTCCCTCAAAGTTCATCTCACAAAAATTGTTAATGGAGCATTTTTAAAACTGTTACAGAATTAAAAAATAGTTTCCGGAACTTTCGAAACAACATTTTAATGTTTTGTTACGCACTGAAAAAGTTAGGGAAACGTTCTTGCAACCTTAAATTGTTAGCTGGGCAAGTGATGCGTTGGGCTTCTAGCCAGTAGCTTTGATTGCACAAGAATCTGAGAGAGGATTTGTCCAGCTGGACTGACACTACGCGTGGAGCCCAGAGACGGAATAGTGCGTCTGGCAGAGTGCTAATTCACACATTTAGAGTGTGCGGCTAAGAAACAGGATGCTGTCGTGGGGGGTGAACATTGCTCATTGTATGACATCACTCTCGCACCTTACACCATACAGCTCACAGAGAGAAATCTAGTGTGTAGCTCTTCTGTTAGGGGCTTTTGCAGGCCGCACTTCTAACTACTGGTAATGTTAGCATGATGTATTTCTAACACACTGTAAAATATTATGTGACCAATAAGTTATGACAACATTTTTTTACAATACATTAAATCAAAATAAGTTAAGTTACAACAACTCTGCACCCGCCAAGATTGTATTTTTTTTATTTGATTAAACTTAAAAATTTAAGGCAGCAAAAATGTTTTACAGTGTAGTGGTTTAGTATTATGGGATTTTCAATGACTGATTCCAGTGTGCTGGTATCTAGAGAGTGGGGTGTTGATAATGTGCCGATGTAGAAAGCTAAACTCCAAAACATTCACTCTTTAGAAATAAGCATTCAAATCACACGTAGCTAAAGCATAGCCGACACCAGTGGCACAGTTTTAATTGTTTACCAAAAATTTGATTTGGGCCCAAATTCCTGCAAGATTTCCCAGTTGTAACAGACCACATTAAATTTCTCCTCTTCATCACCATTTATACAACACCCGAACACAAGGGCGTGCATTCCGATTACAGAATATTTTTTCATGTCGACCTGAGGCGGCTTAGTGAGCAGAAGAAACCAGATATGAGTTGGGAAGAAGGGTGTAGTCATGTCCTTCCCTGTCAGCACTTTCTCCTCAGATCAATAAAAGCTGACTGTTCATCCACTGATCACCCTGCTCTGCATTCAAATGTTTATAGGAGGGAGGGAGGGCCGATGCACTTTAAACTGAGAGACCTTCTGGCATCCACAAGATCAAACTGACTCCACGTGAGAACAACTCCTCTGCCTGCAGTCAGATGGTGTTTTAAAGCAGAGGACTCACGGCTGAAGTTTCGTGTTGAGAAGAAGCCCATTTCACACTTGTTTACAAGTACAACTCCAGGAATTTACAGGAACGTTGTAGTGGAAGATGTTGATCACTGGAAATGCCCCACCTATGATGTTAAAATACAGGCATATTGTTTAAAGAGATAGTTCACGGTGAAAATTCTTCCATCATTTCTCACCCTCATGTCATTCCAAAACTGCATGACTATTGTGCTTCTGAGGAGCACAAAGAAGATAGTTTGAAGTACGTTGGTAACCAAACAACAGTGGCACCTATTAACTTACACTGTACAAGCACAAAACCCACTGAGACATTTCTCAAAATATCTTTTGTGTTGCACAGAAGAGGAAAAAGTCATATAGTCTTTAAAAATGTATCTACCCCCTTAATGCTACTGTAACAACATAAGCTACATGATATATGATAGCGCATACGGTCATATTATATAATAGATTGAAATCTTGGGTAAAACGTATTCACAGTTGAAGTCAGCGCTTATCTGGAGAGCACTGTTGTAAGCATGTCCATCCATCTCAAAGTTGTTTGGTTGGGGCAGGTACCCTGGTGTCATATCATAAAAATACAGATAAAGAGTCTGCGTGAAGTGGGAGTTACAACCGACTTCAGTGTTCTTACGCAATTCAAAGTGAAAAGGAAAATGGAGGCCGTGGCAAGTAGCTCTCGTTTCAAAGCTCACAGTAACTGACCATTGGAGGGAAGCGGTTAACGGGTTTGGCTCCGCCCAAACCGTCAGACTGACATCATCAGAGAAGGTCTGCTGTTCCAGAGTGGGAGGACATTTTGATTTAATTATTGAATTAAGAAAACGATGTGCACAGAATTTGCGCAAATCATTTATAAAAAAACACTGCAATGTTTCATAAAACAACAGAAGTAGTATATTTTGATTTCATGGTGTCTTTAAAAAAATGTGGTTTAAGCTTAAATGTGTTAAATGGATCTGAAAGTAAATGCTTATTGACAGCTAAAATGATCAGTTTTGCCAATAAACACATACGGGGAAGGAACACAAATGACTTTGTGAATAACAGGTGTTTGAATTCGCGCATGGACCAATAGCCCCCATGCTATTAGGCAGGTCCAAATACTGCGGGTCCATTTAAATGTGCCAACCGTTCAAAACATATATTTGATATAGTGAGTTTGGCACTCTGTTAAGTCGGATGAAACTGTGTTTACAATCAGCGTTCCTTTTCCTTCACATGGAAAGTGAGTTAATTGATCCGAGTAAAGCCCTCTGGATCTGGCAACTTCACGTTCTTTGGAAAAGCTTTCCGGCTCATTAAAGATTTAGAGGAAATTTCAGTCACTCAGGGCCCGCAGGAGATGCGGCTGCATTTTTACTCAGCGCTTTGCTTTCTTCTTTCTCTTTCTTGCGTGATGTTAGCTACTGCTGGAAACTCTCGTTGTATGTTGCACAAGCTAATGAGGGAAAGAAAGAGAGAGCGAGAGAGAGTATTAAGAACAGGAAGGCAAGAAGGTTTTAGCTTAGCTAAGCAGAAAGGCGACCCATTACTGCATAAAGTACACATCTGAATGCAAAAGACCGTGTTTGAAACAGGACTTAACCTGTGTTGTTTATCGTCCACACGCGTTGTTTGAATGAAACCTCTCTCTCCAGTCACACGGCCATATGAGGAATAATCCTATTGGCCCGTTTTAGAAACACATTAAGAGCCAGGACTAAATTTAGCAGATAGAGTAACTGCGTTTTCTTGCAATGCACCATGGGAAAATAAGCACATTCGGCCAGATTTGTTTTGTTTTTGTTTGAAAAATGGAAAACATCAGTCCTATGGTTATGAATTTGTTTGTCGCAGAAAATCCTGTAGCTAGTTCGTTTTTTGGCCTTTCTCATGAATTTTCCATGAATCCAAAGCGCATCCCCCTGCATCCGGTATTCCCAAAGGGGCCGGAGTTTGTTTCCGTGTGTCCACACACAATAATCTTCCTGTTTCCATGCAGCCTCAGGTCTGGGATCACTTTAAATCTCCATGTCTTACTGTAATCATTTGCATATTGTGTTGTGCCTAATTGATTCAAAACCAGCTAAAACATTATTAGTATAATCATCTCAATAAAACCCGTCCTCAGTCAGAGTATTAGAACTTTAAATCAGACTGAAAAGATGACTAGAAAAACAGACAGATAAACAAAAGAAGAAAAAATTATGAAAAAATATATACACACACAGTAGTATTCCTGTAGCTCAACTGGTAGAGCATTGCGTTAGCAGCGCAAAGGTTGAAGGTTCGATTTCCAGCGAGCACTGTTCACTTTGGATAAAAGCATCTGCAAAGTGTATAAAATGTAAACGTTTATACAATATATTGTAATATTATATACAGAATTAATGTGAAGCGAGTGTTTCAGAACTAGAACAGGTTCTGAGAGTATCAACACAAGCTTTAAAAAGTCGGCAGTGCAGTTCATTTTAAATCCGGTCTGGTTCACATTTGGTGGGAAAGCAATCTGTCTTCAAAACACTCGTGAAAGTAATACATTACATCTGAAAAAACCTGTACAAACTTCACCAACACTACTGAGTTGAGTCAATTGCCCAAAATGGTTTCATAATATATTTGCATATTTAAGTCGTGTTCTGACACTCTCCGGGACGGCTGAAGCGCGTGTGCAAGTCACTTTTCTGGCTGGTATAATTAGGAGTCTGTTTCCCACTGAAGCTGTTCTGCACCAGCTGCTATATGACTGAGTGTCCGGAGGGAACAGCCTTCATTGTAATTAAAGGGATAGTTCACGCAAAAATACAAATTCTTCTATCATTTACTCACCCTCGTGTTATTTCAAACCTGTATGACTTTTATGCTTCTGAGGAACCCAAAAGAACCCAATCATGAGCACACCTGTACTTCTACTGTACGAACACAAAATCACGGAGGCATTTCTCAGAACTTCATCTTTTGTGTCTTATATCTTCCTCACCATCTGTTAGCTTGCTCAGGATGTTTCATACTGCCGCTAAGTGCTTCTGCCTTAAATGACTGTTCTTACGATACACAACAAGGTTCCACAATCAAGCTGCCAAAGCAGTTCGGTTCATTTTGTTTATTTTAGGAAAACACCCAACTTTCTATTCATAACTCGCGCCACCTCTATAAACAGATTCTCAGTGCATTGTGGGTTTTCCTAATCAATGTAACTCTATATTTAACACGCAATACGACTGAACTTGTTAAGACAGGTCAGAAATTCCCATTAAAAGTGTGTGAAGCTAATGAGATGGAGGATTACTCATTAGTCTAATGTTATCAGAGGAGTCCCTCACACTTACACTGTATACTGTATACTTCAGCAGCAGATATTTTACTTTGAGGGCTGTTTTTGCCTGATAGCTCATGCTGTACAAACTCTCATAGAAATCCTTCATTTCAGGGTTCACCTCTGTTCCAAGACCCCTGATAACATTCTTGGCTGCTCTTATATTATATTTATATAATATTTACAGTGCATTCAGAGTCTACAGTACGTTTTTTGTCAGTACACGTGTTTCCTGGCAATCGAACCCACAAACGTTGCACTGCTAGCGCAATGCTCTGTCAGCTAAGCTGCAGGAACAGAACAGAATGTATTTTATGAATCAATTAGGGCTGCAAAATGTATTATTGAAATGATGGAAATATTACAAACGTGCGTATTGCAGTATGCGTATCACAATGGTTTGTAATAACTAATGATATTATTACTTTAAATCGTTGTGGGTGCATGCGCATGCTCTGATGTACGCAAGATGGTTAACAAACCATCACACTTTCATAGCAAACTAATCTGAGTCGGCACGAGACATCCGCAGATACCGCAGTTCTTCTTGGCATTTTGTAAGGGCAATTATCTGCAATTATCTGTAAGATGTTTATGAAAGACCACCGGTTACCAAAACTATCATATTCTGTCCATTGACACAAACTCCTAGTGCTGCCAGACAGCAGGCAAACATTCCATTAACGTTTAACCATTAACTTTAGCCATAGCGCTTCCTGGGAGGATAGCTGTAGGTTTAGTCTAAGAGCCACCTGGTGCAACAGACTGGATTTGTGTTGTGGGGAGAGACAGCAGGAGTGAGACAGAGGAGTGAGGCGGGCTAAGGTGCTCCTGGATCAGTGCGTTACGACGCTCCAGATGGCTGGGGCAGGTAGCCTAAATTATTTCTTAATGGAAGCTAATGGAGCATAAAAACTCTTGGCCTGAGGAACATTAAAGTGTGCCGGCTGTAAGACAATAACTCTGGGTGGACACTGAGCTGTCAGTTTTAAACGCTGCAGCGTGTGCAGGTTTCGGCGGAGACTTTTAACTCCCCGAATGCTTGTTGTCTGGGATGACTGTTGCTTACTGACAAGGGAATTAAAGGTTCAAGGGTGACCAGATGGCAACCGGTGAGCTAATCCGTACACCTGGTGTGTCAGTAGAGCAAAGGTTCAGACCCTGAAATGAACAGCAGTGATGGGAACGTTACATTTAATTACAGGAACATTCGCATGCAGAGAAATGATATTATAGGCCCCAGCTAACAAATGTAGATTGTAATCATGTTTTTCTAACGTTACCATTAAATAGCAGTAACGTTAAAAGTGTTGTTTTGAAAGTTGTAAGAACGTTCGAAACCTCCAGTTTGTTTAGCGCAGGTACATAACAGATCAGTGTTTGAAACGGTCCCCTTACCCCGATTCGCAAACTTGTAATAATGATTTATACTTTGAGCTGTCGGGTCCGATTTCCCAGGAAACAGGTTGGGCTTCATTTGATTTCAGCATAAATAATAAAGGCACATAATTTAACTTGCAGTTTCATGTTTTAAACAGAGAGGGCGGTAGAGGGGCTAAATTATGGATTACAGCTTTAAGCAGGAATAGACTACCACTTATATCTCATTTTATCCCCTTTATTGTCTCCTCTCTCATCAGGAAAACCCATACCTGTGTAGTGATGAATGTGACGCCTCCACCAAAGAACTCGCCCATCCTCCAGAGCTGATGCAGGACCGGGAACGGACCGGACTCATCACATACTGGCAAACTGTGACATGGAGTCGCTTTCCGGAGCCTCTTCTGGCCAACATATCGTTATCCTGGAACAAAAGTCTCGAGTTAACCGACGACATCCAGATAACCTTTGAATACGGGCGGCCCACAATAATGGTGCTGGATAAGTCCCTGAATTACGGGCGAAGCTGGCAGCCATACCAATATTACGCTGATGACTGCATGGATGCCTTTGGGATGTTGCCCAAAAGGGTTCAGGATTTGACTGCCACTAACGTCACCCGGGTTTTGTGTACCGAGCAGTACTCCCGTTGGGTCGGTTCTAAGAACGAAAAGAACGTGCGGTTCGAGGTCCGGGAGCGCTTTGCCATATTTGCGGGGCCAAAATTACAAAATATGGACAACCTGTACACACGCATGGAGAGTATGAAAGGCCTCCGAGACTTTTTCACCTTCACAAACCTGCGTCTTCGGCTGCTAAGACCAGCGCTCGGAGGAACATACGTTCAAAGAGATAACCTGCTGAAGTACTTCTATGCCATCTCCAATATCGAGATACCAGCAAGGTAATGTTGCACGACACTGTGTTTATAGTCTGTCTGTATATAAATATCTATGGGATCTATACCTCTATATCTATACCGTGTACCTATCTAGGATCTAGCTATACACACTAAACACATGTCTAAAGGTGGTCATTCCTTAGACTTCTATTATTTTTATACATAGCTAGTTATAAACAGTATCACCAAACTCTAACCCTAACAGAAAACTTTCTGCATTTTTACAAAAAACTTTACTACATTTTACAAATAAGGAACCCCAAAAGGAGATTTTGCTCATATTTCTCTGGTTTTCCTGACTTTTGGGTACAAATTTGTCCCCAAAATATGGATAAGTAAACCCACACACAGACATATATTTACACACACACACGTATATACACATAAATAATACACACAGCACAGGTCAGATTATAACTCATATTAGCAGGAAGCTGCAACTACTGAAAACAGTGTAGAAGGAAAATGATGTGGAAATGATGTTCTAAAACTGTTCCCAGGTTTTACTAAATATCTTTACAAGACTATTATTTCAATTCAGCTGTTCTTTACATTGACGTTATCTGTTGGCAAACACAGATATGATAAAAACATCCACCACTGCGTGGATCAATGCACAGCCCAAACCTCCGGTAATGTGATTCCTCAATCAATACTTATTCTGGTATGTCAGAGAGGAAATTGTTTTAGCGGCAACAGGGTACAGCACGGGTTAAACAGACAAATGGACACGAGGAAAGCAGCCTATCAGACGCTGACTGATGTTCCACTGTTTCATTATAAGACAACTGCTGGAGTGGAAATGTTAAGCTAATACCCAGCGGAAAATCATTCTGGGATATTTTATTCATTCCGCAATATTGGGAAGCGTTTCAGCCGCATTTGAATAATAAAAATGGCACAGCCTCCCTTATGGCCTGCCCTGCGCGTCCTCGTCTGAATGGAGTCTGCGGGGTTGGAGATCAGATCAGACGCTGCGACAGCTGAGCAGTGATATTTTCTCCGTCATAGCCCATTTTCATCATCATCAAGCATTTGCTAATAATCACTGCTGATTACACTTAATAGCCTACAAGAACACGGGCCAAGAATTCTTAATTGAGGAAGATAAAGTGATACTCGTAAAAACCAATTAAGGTGCGCCGTTAATTTCCTTATTTTCCTCTGGTTTGCGGCTTGTTTGCTAGAAATACGTCACGTGTGCTTCGATAATGATATTTCCAGAGCGCCAGCGATACGCCACTAACTCGAATTACTGCAAAAGGCTTCCGAAAATAGCCCGACTAAACAATGAAAACATATTCCTCAGTTGTTCTGCTGCTTTGATGGCATTCGTGAAAAATCGTCTTAATCAGCCCCTCAAATGCTAAAAAGGAATGTTTAAGAAGCGAAACCCCACGTCAGTGCGCATAATGAACAACAATCACTTTCCTCTGAAGTTAATCTCAGGAGATGCGATTCTTTTTTTACCCAGAATGCTAATATGTATGAGGACAGACTTGCGTTTATGCACACGTTCTCCCCCTCGGTTTGTTGCAATCTGACATGAGACTGGAGAAGGAGTTCACAAACAGAAGTCCCAGAAGATGAGCTGGATTTGGAAACAGTGAGGGGTGGGAGGGGTGCGCGTGAGGGGGGCTCGTGTTCCATCTGACAGATATCCCAAAGACACTGTTTAAACCTTAATTAAACCTGGTATGGAGGAAATAAATAAATAAAGTCAATTCCCAGGAATCATGTTAATTTATGAGAAGACCGGAGCTGATGGGATTCATCTCCTGCTCTTGTACTCCAGAGTTCCCCGATGAGTTTTTTCCACTCTATCCTCCCATGAATCCAGATTTGAAATCCGGCGTTCCGAGATTCAGCCTTCCCAGCGAGCCCAAAAATGTTCTTCCACAATGTTGGAACCCATCTGTGGGGCATTATGTGCCTCACAGATGTTATTATTTTACAAAGCTTACAAAAAAAACAATTGTAAAAATATTGTTTTTACAGTATAGTTGTGTTGGCTGCTTTGATCCCACGTTCTCCAAAAAGTGACACTTGCTGGATTTGACTGGAAAATTTTTTAAGAATTAGTACAGCTGTATGAAGGAAACAGTTTTCATAGAAATGAAAAACGTGTAAGTGTTTACTCCCTCTTGTGTCACATGACTTTCCTCTGTGCAACAGGCTAACTTTTTAAGAACATCATGGCCACTCGTTCACATATAATGAAAGTGAATTTTACTGCAGCTGTGAAAATCCAAAGAAGAACCATAAAATGATCATTAAAGTGAATAAATTAGCTTTATATGCGAAACAGACTGGAATTGACCTAGCTTTCCTTGGAGTGTTAACGAGAGCACACGATAATATACAGTTATGCGTTTGGCAAATGCTTTAATCCTACCCAGTTTACCAGGGAACGTTCTCAGAATGTTGGCTAAACATTATGTAACAATCTGTAAGTTCTCTGAAATTGATCAAAAAATTATTGCACTAACGTTAGAAATTGTTTTACCATTATATATCATAATATATATATAACAGTGAATCAATGGCCCCAGTTTATAAAACTGATCTAAACATCAGTTTTACCTTTTATGTTTACAAAAGTAAGTCAGCCATACAGGTTTGGAATGACATGAGGGTGAGTAAACATCTGAAGAATTTTCATTTTGGGTGGAAACGTTTCTTTATCACACGGAGAAACTGATAGGTCATTACGAAAACTCAAGGTTGAGCAGAAATAAAACCGGTGTGTGCAAGCCTATCAGAACTGGAGGTCCTGGAGATGTCCTTGGGCCTACGCTGGCAAAGAGACAGGAGTCGTGGAAGGAAGGTGAGATGAAGAGAGCACAAGAGGTGTGGTGAGGACACATCAGGATCATTCGGTCTTTATCACCCATGTGTGGGCAGAAACTCTCTGAAAGAACCAGTACGAAGTGCTGTTTTTAAAGAATCTTCAATCACTTATAGATTGATACACAGACTCCCACACTCAGATTGTGCTACAGTGGTCTTGCATTAGGTGAGAGTGCTTGTGATTTCAAATGATTTATTCAACAATTTATTTTCTGTCTAAAACGCAAAGACCTCATAATGTTACAAAAGATGTTCAAAACACAACATTCCACTAACAACATAAGAATGTTTTTGGATTTATATATTGTGAAATAGTACTACTAATAATGCAACTAACTACTGTTACCCAAAAACAGTTTTTGATAAGTTTAAAAGTTTAAAAGTTTCTCATTTGATGAATCAGTGATCGTGTCAGTTTTAAAATGTTACAAAACTTAAATGTCTAAAAAACTAGATGTTGTGGATGTTCCTAGAACATTTAAACTAACATTTTTAATGTTTTTACAAGTACAAGTACAAGTACAGGTACAAATACAAATACAAGTACAAGTTTATTATCATTTCAACCATATACAACTACATAGTGAAACGAAACAACGTTTCTCCAGAATAAAAGTGCTACACAGTGCTAAGACAAACACTGAACAAACACTGAACATCACAGACATACAAGGGCTACATAATTTAAACATATACATAAAGTGCACAAGTGCAAACATGTGCAGACAGCACAAGACAGAACAAAGTCTATTGGGACAGACTATGAACATAGTAAGTCCCAGTGCAGCGTCGACCAGTACAGGTCTATAAGGAAAAAAGTACCCCTGGTGACAGTAACACAGATGTAAACATAAGTGTAAACAATTAAACGTTTAAACATAATATAAGCAGCAAGATGTGCAAAAGGACTGTAGAGGGTACAGTCCATTGTGTTTACTGGAAACATGGAAATGCTCTTAAAACCTAAAGCTGTTAGCTGGGGTAAAGTAGCAGGATTTTCCAAACACAGAAATAGAATCTTAACTCCGGCAGTTCATGGTGTAATACACATCATCTGTATTGGTTGGTAATTACTGGCAAGGGCCGTGTACCAGGTGTCTGATGGATAAAGCAGCAGTCGGATTTGGCCTTACGATCATAGACAGACAGATCTAGCAGATATGTGTGAGATGCAGACAACCATTTATTCACACTGACCCTTGTTCACCTCCTCCATCGTCCCATTAGGAAAATGTCAGTCTGTCACAATGGCGTCTCACAGAAGAAGTGAAATCTCTGGACATCAGGTAGAACACGGATGAATGCGATGGCATCTCTTGATTCTTCATGCCATTTTTGTGCTCTGTGAGAGACAATGAGGCCTGAATCGAAGGTGTAAGATGACCAGCAATGACAGTGGATCAGAATTAACCATTTTTGACTTTGTTAACTTTGTTAAAAAATGTCTTTGTTATGTTTTAAAGGTCTCTGAGGGCATTGTGTAAGTAAATTTGGGGACAACAGATCAATTAAGTCTCTTCTCATCATCGGCTGAACACAGATGAGGAGCAAAGCGTTTCTTTAGTCAGAGCCTGGAGTTTGCTCGTGTGCTAATAGATGGTTCCATTTGACCTTTTTTTTATCTCGTTTAGAGTGTCTCTTGGACCCATCTCAAAAAATAACTTTCCTGCAAGGTTTTCAGGTACAGAAAGTTTAAAAAATTTTAAATCAAGTCTTTCTCTGAAATAAAATATATACAACTAGATTGTTACATTAACCAAAGCTGTGTTAACCAAACCAATGGTGCTTTAACCAACCATAAACCAAACCATTAACCAAACCAAAGGTGCTTCCCCATGTATATCTCACAAGGAGCACCCACAATGCTACAGTGGTTCTGGGCTGTTGCTAGGGTGTTGCTAAGCAGTTGCTACATTGTTCTGGATGGTTTCTAGGAAATTGTATAGAAGATGCTGGGCAGAAGATGCTGGGTAGTAATCAAAAAAATAATGTATGATGTATACATGATATATCTCATTAGGCAACATCATTTAAGGTATCATTCATATTTGTAGCCATAACAGCACAGCTTATAATTCGAGCTGCCAGGAACTTCAGCATTCATAATGAACAGTACGTGAAGTAACCTGCAATGTTATGTTTTAAACAGAGATGGCGTCAGAAAGGCGAAAGTTACAGATTGCAGCTTTAAGATTAATTTGAAGTATGAGTGATAGTGACAGTGATTGTGGTCTTGGCGCTAAAGTAGCTTTGCTGCAATTAGACGTGATGGATTCCTGCCAAAACGAGAGGAAGCGTCTTTACTAAGTTAGCGCCGCTAAATTACCGAATTTTCTCAGGTTTGAAACCTTTCACAGGCAAACTGCAGAGACAAACATATTTATGTCTTCCGGTTCCTTTCAGACACCATCGGGTTTCCTGACCGCGCTGCGTTGCGTGGGCATGCGTGTGATCTGCGGTTTTTGCTTTTGTCTGCAGTTGCTTTGGCGTGATGTAATACTTGCCCTAGTTTTAGCTGGAGATTATGCTCGCGATACTCTGGTACAGCGAAAAGGAGGATGTATTATAAATGCTCGGGTCTGGGCAGAGCTGCTCTTACTGTATTCCCGCAGGAGCTCTGCGAGTTTGTTTCTAAAAAGCCAAACACCATCAGCACTGACCGTCAAAGAGAAGTCCTTGGACTGAGTTCCTCTGCTCCTTACGTTACATTAGCGAAGCGGCCAGGGTGCAGACTCAGGGTTGCTTCCTCTCTCCAGCATGATCAGAGCTGTAACATATGCAAAGATATATTATTAAACACACACAGAAGAAAATACTGTGGGTTATTGGCAGGGTGGTAAATCATATGGTACTGTCTTCAAAGCCCCTATGGTCTCTCTGTCAGCTGCGTATGTATTTATTTAGGCAGCCAAACACATACATTAAAAACAAACAAATTCAGAAAGACATGGTAATATTAGCAGTTTACAGTACTGTCGTGGAGGCCAGTATTTGTGGTTGTCAGCGTACTGTTCTGTAATGATGCTGGTGTTCAAACCAGGCCTCTAAACTAGCTTGAAGGAGCAATGCACACAAAAATTTAAACCTGTCATCATTTACAAAACTCGCCATCATGTTGTTCCAAATTTGTACCGTAAGACTTTCTGTTGAACAAAAAAGAACAGAACAGAACAAGAGTGTGTTTGTATCTCTTTGTGTTCCTCAGAAAATAGAAGTCAAAAGATAACAGAACGTAAGTCACACATACATTAATTTCCATGTAACCAGCAAAACTTCCTGCAGCTTACCAGATAAAATGATACTGGTCAAGAAGATTGACCAACATTGTTTACTAGCTAATAGTCCGGCTATTTTGATCCACCAGCATCAAACCACCACTTACAAGCATTAACTCAGCTAACCATTTTAGGTTTTTAAGTATGTTTAAAACATAGTTGAGGCGTTGTATTAACGTTATTTCTTGATTATATATTTTTTTTTACTGTATAATGTTTTTAAAACAATTTTAGAATAATGTTTTATGTAATATAATGTCAAAAAAAGTTCTACTAACATTACTGCAAGAACGTTTTTGATAACTTTGAGAGAACTTTTACCGAACCTTAGCTAACGTTTTGAGAACATTCCCTGTTAGCTGGGAAACAGTCTGGGCCAGCATAAAATGTTATGCTGATCTCAGATGGTCTGTGTGTCTGCGATAAGTGGCTTTACATCAAATGAACCGTCAACACTTTCAGCTCAACAGTGTTGGATTCATCCGTGTTGTTCTGGAAGGTTACAGAAGTTTCCACCAAACCAGGGAGCAAAAAGTTGAAGCCCAGTTAAAATGCGATAGAAGTGCAGTGTGATCCCATAGGCAAGACCTGTGAAACGAAAATACAATATGTTGATGCATTTTGCATCAAAGCTCCAGAAGAAAGCTTTGCCATATATTTGATATTTCAAGATTTTCACCCGGCCTATTGGCATCTTCTCCATCTGACATTCGGAAGGCACCTTCAAAGCCGGCGTGCAGACGTGTTGCACGTGAGAGCTGAATGAAGCCAAACCCAGAGTCAAAGAACCAGAAGAACCGGCCTACATTCATGATACTTTGTGACCACATGCTTGTCTGTTTACACACGCATTGATCCTGCTAGCGTGTGTATCCTGTGTGCTCTGAAGAGGGTATTGTATGACTAATGATGCACTCTCTTGGCTGTGCGTATGATTAAATTAACCCCTGCCTTCTACCCCCAGCTCAACCATCACTTTATATGATGGATGAAAATCTGAAGCTCTCTAGTAGCCCCACCCACCTCCCCACAACACTGTCTAATACAATTAACAGTTTACAGAACCAGAATCAAACTATATAGATCTGAATGTCTCCAAACACCTAATCCGACTAACAATTTTAGGTTGGAGAAACATTCCCCTAACGTTTTCATTAAATAACAAATGGCAAAAATGCTATTGTGACCTAGGTCTAGGAACATTCAAAACTTTTCAAAAAAATGAAGAAAAAAATGTATATGTTGCATTAACGTTATTGCTTGGTTTGCGAATGACATGAGAGCAAATAACGACAGAATTGTCATTTGTCAGCGGAGAGTTGCTTTAAATACCACTCTCTGCAAACAAAACTGCAATGCATGCGCTTATGTTTCTTCTGAATTATGTCATATTATGCGATGTCATAATCACTTTGTCTAATTATGCCGTATATCCTGTCATCCGTACGCTGACAGCCCCTCCACGTGTAAAGGGTTAATTGTGTAATTGTGTTTAAAGCTCATCGTGTAACCTCATTACGTCAGATGAAACGATGCATGTAAATGACAGTGTGTTGTGTCTGCTTGTTAGGAGGAACTAATTGTTAGAAACGTCTCACTGCTCTGTCACTTCACAGATGGAGATGTTCTTTAAATCGTTTTCCTTTACTTCTGTAATCCTCAGTGCCGCATTTCAGCAGCGAGTGCACCTGGCAGTCACACGCCGCATTTATTGCGTACGTGCATAAAAATCAGCATGAGCTTATTTAAAAGGCAAAACAAAACAACAGACAGAAGCAGAATGTGTAATTCTAGAGTTCTACATTTTACAGCAGCGTTTTCAAAAAGGTTACCCAGCGAACGGGGAACGTTCTCAGAACAGTGGCTAACGTTCTTTAAAAGTTTTCCAACGTTATCAAAAAGTTCTTGCAGTTAGTACTTGCACGTTAGTTATAATGTGGAAATTGTCATTTTTAAGTTGCTAATGAAACATTTAAAAAAGTTTACAGAATAAAAAATGTTACGATATAATTCAAAAAACGTTTCTTATAACCAAGCAACAACGTTTACATGTCTAAGAAAAACCGGACATGTTAAACGCTCTTAGAACTTTAACATTTTTGTAGCTTATTGGAAACGTTAGGAGAACATTTTTACAATCTAACATTGTTAGCTGGGTATCAGACAGGTGGAAAATCATCCACTGCTGGTTTTTCATTCATAAGGGGGTCGTTGAAATTCTATTAAGGTCGTTAGGCCTCCCTGAAAGTTAGCACCGCGGGCGTAAATATCTCCGCTGCCCAGATCCACACCCCGGGGGCCCAAAATAAAAGGGGGTGTCCCAGGAAGGTAAACAGAATTTTTCATCAGAACGCCACAGCTCATCAAAATTTCATCCGGCCGTTCCGTATAAGGACTGTATTAAAGCACCACACCATCACAGCTTGAACTTCCCGTTCAGTCGACCGGTCCAATTCCTCACGAAATAAAACACATTGTTCATTCACTTCTCTTATCTGCCCACACATAACGTCTGTTAAAGACAGATGTCTAATGCATCTGATTCATGCGTCTTCACACTGCACTTTATATTTAAAATGCATTATATTTTTAATAGACTCAGTTCCATTCAAAGTTAAATAAAAGACATTTTGTGTTCATTTGATCCGATTGATCATTTGACTGTAACGTGAATTGCTGTGAGCTGTACAATGATATAAATGACATTTTATAAGGTCTATTCAAAGCATAATGTCTTTGTTTTTAAATTTCGACTAATTGAATTAAGTAATCGCCATATCATGTAATTAATAAATGTAAACATTTTAAAGGATCGTCAGTTCTACTGATTAAGCGAAACATCGTATCAGATATTCCTGGCAGTGTGTTATAGTTTGTATGATTGTTTGACTTAAGGTTAATCTGGCTGGAAATTTAGTGTAATTAAAGAAATTAGCGCACTGCATTAGCGGAACGTGTGTCTGAATTTCCCTGTATTCCGTGTCGTGTGGATGTCTGGAGGATAGTGCGTCGTGGGCAGTGACGCAGCGGGTGATGGAGGCACATTCTGCCTGTAATTGGCCCCATCGCGATGTTTCCGTGGGGGGGAGAAATTAATAATGAAGGGATCTCCCTCATTCCTCCTCTCCTTCAACTTATTTTGATGTGCACAGACGACAGCGCGGCCACTCTCTCCATGCGCTCGTCCTCCTCCCTCTCCATCTCCATGCCGCTAATCCACGTCCTTCACATGAGATGCAGCGGAGCTTTTGCTGGGCTTCCGCTCTTCCGTCCGGCAGTGGAGAAGAAGCCCTTTCTTACATCCTGTGTGAATAATTTACAGGAACGGCCGGTGCCAAAAAGCTTTCAAGGTCGTCTCCGATTCAGAGGGAAACAGCCAGTAGCTGTGATACAGGAAGGGCCTCGTGCCTCATGGGAAGTGCCCTCTCTGCCATGTCACTCCAACCTTTCAGCTGCAAATCCTCCAGGTTCGGGAACAAGGCTGTTATGACGAAGCCTCTAGTTTTGCCTCCGCCCTTCAGCGCCACTTTTTTGTGGGCAGCTCTCTCAGGGATCGGGGGGGGAACAGCGGGGCGTTTTTCATTAGCCGGTTCTCCGGTAAAAAATAATTAAATAAAAGAGCCCATTCAGGAACGAACTCGCCGTGACTGCCTTTAAGCAGACGGAACCGCTATTGTGAGGCTGACCTTTTTTTCCTGAGGCGGTACTTCACAATTGTCCGAAAGGGTTCGGAAGAGCGATAATGGGGAATATGAAAATGGCCGTCTGGTTAAGCGAGAGCGCTTCGTAAGAGGTGCGCCACTGGAGAACCCTGAGTCAGACATCGTAAGTGGAGGTCAGAGCGCCCAGGCTGCTAAAGAAAAGATTACGATGAGGAAGAGAACATTTGAAGCCAATTATCCACGTCGGCCCTGCGTGATGCCGTTTTAATAAATCAATATCCACTTCCTGAACAACTGAGCAGAATATTATTGTGGACGAGCTGTCACGTTCCATTTGTTCAATCTGTAAAATGAGTCTACGTTTATACACACACAAGAATGTCCCTCCCCTAAAATTATGTGCAACCAATGATCAAGCAGCTGATGATGTTTAACTGCTGTAACAAAGACTACTGGCTGTTTAATAAAAGAGAGATGAACCTTTGTCCAATCATAAAATAAAATGCAACAAATACACGCCAATAAAGCCGTTTCTGAAACAGGCGTGTTGAAGGTTGTCTCTACAGCCCATTTAAAACCCCACACACATTACTGTTCCCCAACGGCTGCTCATTCGCACCAGTTCTCTTCCTGTGCTGTTCCTCAGTCCGCTTCAAAATGGAGGTAATAAGTCAGTCGTGTAGTGGTGATAATGACCAATCTCGGCCAGCCCGAGGTGACTCTCCGGGCACCAGTTGTCCTCATCTTTCCTCTTTTCGTTTTTGTTTGCCTAAGTGTCTCATGATGAGCCTGGCAGTGCTTCTGTGCAAATGAGAATAAACAGTCAGTGTGTCTCGTGAGAAATAAATCAAGCGCCCATTAACAGCAGCTTCCAGCTGCTTTAGAGTAACAGACTCCAGCCGCAGCCTTTAATCTGTCTGTGTTTGTTTAGTTCGCCTACAATTTATTCCTCTGAATGAAATCCCGCCTAACTCGCGCCACACTTGGCGCGTTTAAGCAAATCTTGAAAGAAACGCAGCCGTTATGTTCCATTAAGGCATAAACGCTCGTAATGATATTCCATAAACGTTCCTTAACGACACTCTGTGGGGAATTTTGTCATGTTTTCCTAGCAGCGCAGGGCGTATTTAAATGAAACCTTATCACCTTCAGATGGGAAGGTTCTAGAGAAAACAACATTTGTGTAAAGCTAAGAAGCCCTAGAAGCAGAAAACGACGTGTTCAGTTGATCTGGGTTGTGGATTTTGACAAGACGTTATTGGATAGGGAATAGGAGGCCACGAGGCAACACTGACTTCCCAGCTAACAGGGAACGTTCTCTGAATTTTGGCTAACGTTCCCTGAAGGTTCTGTCAGTTATCAAAAACATTCTTTCCGTAACATTAGTACATCATTTTAAAGGTTACATATCAAGAACATTATTCTGAAGTTGTTAATAGGATGTTTTTAAAGACGTAAACAGAATTAAAAAATGTTTTATCAGAAACATGTTTTTAAAGTAAACATGTGATGTAATACAGTTTACACAGCTCATACAGTAACCTCTTTGAATCCACTGCAGAATAACAGTCTATCAGTTACTGTACCCACTGTACTGTACTGTTCCTCTGCTGTGCTTAAGCATTAGGGGCCATATGTTTATCTCATACTCCTGATTCTTCAACCACAGATGGCCAGATCGGGGTTTGATCCTAGCCCAACAGCAGAGCCTGGCACCAGCCATGCCCATGAGATCTGTTCCTGTCCCCACCAGTGGGGGCTTCAGCCCCGCGGTGGCTAGATATAGATGCCCTGAATCGACACAGAGTGCAGGCCAGAGAAATCTCACCTCACACCCCAGTAAAAAACATGCTGGTTCTCCACCCCTCACCGAGATCCAGGAAGCTGCCTGCAGTTTTCCTGCAACCTGCAGTGAAGTCACCTGATTCGTTCTGCATCGCTAAAACATACTGGCGTAGTATCGAAAGTTGACTCCCCCTGAAATTACGTCTCCCCTGTTTCTCCCTACCAAAGTTAGGATTGGGCCGTGGTGGGTTTGAGCAGAAAAAGACCAATCGGGTAGCAGCCTTCCCATTGTATGAACCAATCAGAAGCAGGGGAGTTGTAATCTCATGGGGAGTCGGTACAACATCGGTCGTGGCAGTGTTTTAATAAGAGCAAATAACTTATGCCTCTCCTTAGCTGCCCTTAACTGCGCCACAAACGATTCCCTCTGTCCTTGGTTTTTAATCACAGGACTTTACTGTCTGCTTAGCGCTTTTTTTTGGTGAGGTGTCAATAATTTAGAATATTCATGACGACGAGAAACGCATACCAATCTGTGAGCTAGCGTGTGTATCTCTTTCGCTTTTCACACATGCTATCCAAGCACATTTACAAAACGCCAGCAGGCATTTATTTCGCTGTCAAATCAGCCAGACTTCTTTCTAGCGTCGTTTTTCCCAAGAGCTAGCATCAGTCGCGGGATAGTGAATTACTGCAGCCGCCCCTCACCGCGACTGCGCCGCGCTAATCTGCCTGATGTAGATCCCTGATGTAACGGTTCTTCTTTGATGAACTGCTTAAAAGCAATCTGGGATGGAAATAACATTTTATACTGGACACAAATAACATTTTATACTGGACACAAATAACATTTTATACTGGAAAATAACATTTTATACTGGACACAAATAACATTTTATACTGGAAAATAACATTTTATACTGGAAAATAACATTTTATACTGGACACAAATAACAGCTCACAATAAAATATTTACCTTGTTTTCTTTTTCTCACACATCACGTGTTTCTTCATTGTGATTTCGTTTCTATGGTAACCAAGCAGAGCTTCACTTCACTTCTGGCAAACTTTTTTAATTTTTTAATTTGTTAGTTTTGGTGAAAGTTTCACCAATGTTGTGGCTTGTTATTCAAAGAACAATACAAACATTTTTTTAAAATCTGTTAACATTTTTAAAATGTTCCTTTAACTACTACTAGAATAACATGTTTTGATATATACGATAATATAACGTTAAAAAAGTTCTACTCACATTACTGAAAGAATGTTTTTGATATCTTTGACAGAACTTTTGGAGAACATTAGCTAACGTTCCCTGTTAGCTGGGATACACAAATTCTATCTCATCTCCACAGGGTGGGTCCCAGTTCCAACCTGTATATGTGCTGGTTAAGAGGATTTTGAGGCCCACACCCTGGATTTGGGTCAGAAATTGATAAGTGCCCATGCTGGGCTTTAATTGATTAAGCCCGAAGTCTGGAACATTGCTCAGTGTCTGGAAAGCTAAGAGGTCTCCCCTAAGATGAAGATCTTTGGTCTGAAGTGGTTCAACGTTGATTAATTCGTCCTGATAGGAGCTTGATGGGCATTTGCTCTCGGAGAAACAGTGGAATGAAAGAGTCCGTGATTGACATTAGATTTTAATTATGGCCTCCAGAAGCTGCTGGATGTCTAACTGTTTCCTCTGGCTTTCAAAACCATTTAATTAAAATACATGTAATGGAATAAAATTACACTCCGTCAATCACTGACTCTCCACTACCAGCAATACTGGAAATGTAGAAGACAAGAGGGTGTGGAATGCGACAGTTGTCGTATATAATTATTATGATGGAGGTGTGGTGCAGTGGTAATGCATGGGGACCCAGGTTTGAGTCTGGCTTGCGTCACGTTCCAGTGCTGCTGTTCTACTTTTCTGCCTGCCCTTGACTGTCCTACACAATGCAGATATATTATTGAATAATTAAAAAGATGATAAAAAATTGTACTACAGAAACGCATTCAAAACTTAAAACTTTTTTTAACCTTTCTAAAACCTTTCTATGATGTTTAATAAAGGCAACGGATTTAAATCTGAAACCTGCGTTTGCTTCTGAAAACGTTTTTTCTGTGCCAAGGAATGAAACCTCGCTAACAGGGAACGTTCACAGAACGTTGGCTAACATTTTCCTCTCAAAGCTATCAGAAAACGTTCTTGCAGTAAAAAACAACAATAGAATTTTTTTGATACTTAATGGAAATGTTAAGGAAACTTTCTTGCAACCTAAAATTGTTAGCTGGGAATAGGCTGGCAGGAATCTAGCGAGGCACGTGACAGCATTCCATCCAGGAGTTTGGTATGTTTAGCCGGCGTCGCTTTCATCTGAATCTTCAGATGGCGAACACGAGGTGTGACCTCATTACACGGCAATACAAGGTTTGATTATGGGATGTCCGTATGGAAATAGGGCAGCTTCATAAATATTTCATGCAAATGGGGGACTGTTCGCTCTAGCGACTAGGAAAAAAATCCCAAGCATTGGGATTTACACTCTCATTTGATTAAGGGAGATTGTAATTGGAAAAACTTGTGATTTCCATACTATCCCACTTTACTTACCCTACTAACCCTACTAACTCCTTTCCGGGCCTTTAATCTCAACTATTCGTAACTAACTTGGCAGTCAGACAGTCGAAGCATTCCTCATAAACTCACAGCAGGGATGCAACCTTTTCCTGGGCTGATGTTTCTTATGGGGCCAACGATAACGAGAGACAAAGCCATCCCAACATCTCCTATTTTTTCCCATTACTAGCGATAATCATCACTCACTCTCTTTTCTCCAGATAACCCCCCCAAACTCCCCCACCCAGTAGACGGCTGCTATATTTGGAGTAGAGCAGACGGACGCTGTTTACTGTCCTCACAGATCTGAGAGTTTTATCTCAAACATCAGAGGCAAAGACAAGCAAGTTCTCTTCTACTGTACAACAAACCACCAAAGCTTCTGTCGTGCTTACAAACATGAGACGATTCTTGTTAATAATGAGGGATTATCTATGGCTTGCAAAGTAAATATGACGGTATTATCTGACTAATCTCTAGCAGAGCGGATATAAAAGTTTCCGGACACAGTGGCCAAACAAAACATGGCGTAATAAAGCAACAAGCGATAAATGTTAACGATTTTTACACAAAAAACAAATGGCAACATTTCTTTATTTTGAAGAATTTCAGCCTTTTAAATAGACCACATGGCACAGATATTTTTAAATTAAGTTTCACAGAAAAATGAAACCTACCACGAAACAGAAGTTGTGACGATCTTTTTTCCAGTTTAAAATAAACATGAAATAAGAATAGTACATTTTGATTGTGTGGCGACTTTCGAAATTAGTTTTGATTCAGAAATTGAAATGTTCACTGACCTTAAAAAGACATTTATTTGCATTTGCTGGATTTATATATGCGAGCAACCCTCATTGGTCCAAAATCCCACTCAACAAAGCTGATAAACCTAAATAAAGGTTAAAACAAACACAGCTGTATTTTTTAAACATAAAATATGTTCTGATTGGCTAAGAATTGACCACGTTGTGCAGGACATGTATTTAACTTTTCCCAGTGTGAAAGCTGATTGGATCTACAGAATTCCCCACAGCTACTGTCTTTAGCTACAGCACTTAGCTTGAATAATTAACCTCACTGATTTCCTGAGCCAAGTAGGGAAGCTAATGAGCTTCCTTAAGTAACCTTAGAAATGAACGGATGCTCTTGCCTATGGCTGCAGTGTAACTAGCGTGCTAATTGGTGGGCATTTCCTGTGTTCACAGGTGTAAGTGTAACCTCCACGCCGGTCAATGTTCCCTGCGTGACGGGACTCTTCAGTGCGACTGTGAGCACAACACAACAGGGCAAGACTGCTCAGCCTGCGAGAGGGGTTTCAAAGCCAAATCCTGGAAGCCCGGATCCTACCTGCCCACCCCGAACGGATCCCCCAATATATGTACGTATTATTCACAAATCTAAATGGGGACATTCCATATACGTGATTGTTTTTATATACAGCTAGTTATATAACCTACGTCAAGCAACACACAAACCCTAGAGGAACCTTTGTGCATTTTTACAATTAAAAAACGAGGAATGAGGAAATCTGCAAAAGGAGGTTTTGTTAAGATTTGTTAAGATTTGACTTTTGGGTACAAATCCCCAGTATATGGTTTAAGTAAACCCCAAACACACACACACACACACAAATAAACACACACACCTAGGCAGCGGATATGATTTACGTACATTTAAAAAAACTGGGGCACTTGCTAAGCGAGGTAGAATGGCACGAGGCTTTCATGTAAACTTTAACTGTTTTCCACAAAACCAAGCCAGAGATATTGAATAAAAGAGATGAAGATAAATACATACACAACACAGTTCGTTTCCACTGTACGTTCGCTGCCTGCGAAAAAGCGAGGCGGTTTCTGTCTTTTTTACTTGAAGATGTGTTGGCAGAAGCTTCTAGACTGACAGATAAATAAATAAAACCAACTCGCTACAGTGTTTTCAAAAATAAATGAGTAAACCGCTCTCATTTGTTTCATCTTCCCAATGCTCTTCGTATCTCTCTCTCTCTCTCTCTTTCTCTCTTTCTCTCGCTCACGCAGGTGAGGCATCAGGAACATCTGGCAGTAAGTGGCATGCTAATGGAACTCGCTGGCTGTCGTTTCATGTTTTTCTTTGCACGGGGTCTGTCACCATCACTCTCTCTCTGGCCTCTTTGTTTCATGTGGTTAACAAGATGTGGTTTATTATCCGTCACGCTGAACTCTGACGGTGTGACGCATTTTTCCACAGTTTTCGTCTTCATAAATGTTTCATGTGATGTAAGATGCTGGGTTGTGATGCATGAGGGTCTTCTGAAGGTTACGGGGGATGTCAGCATAGCTCTGCCCGTTTGTGGTGCTGTAATGCCGGTTTTGTTGGAGATGAGGAGTGATCCTTTGGGAAAAATAGGAGGCGATGATTGTAGATTACTTTTAAGGGTGCAGTAAGGAAAAAATAGTTTGTCAGTGGGAAAAAGGCCAAAATGAACTGGCCCAATTAGCACCTGCCAACGGTGAGTGAATTGAGCATCAAATCAATTCATTTTTTTGTCTGGCTTTTTTTAGAGTTCCTTATTGAATGTGACACCATATTTTCACATGCATATAATAATATAATACGGATTGCTTATGGTTACGCGAATACTCCGCAGTTTAAACTGGGATATGAAATAAGTGTTTAAAACAAACCTCCATACGTCAGTTTAAATCGTTTGAGAAAGAATGAAACTGATTTTTTCAGGCAAGGCCACAAGCTTTCTGTGTGTTCTTAGGTCTCCCTGTTCTTCATTCTCAGTCCCAACGCTAGCAGTTAAACTCGACCCAGCCACTGTACCCATAACTACATCCATAACAACACCCCCAGCCCAACTGACCTCAGAGCCCACCACAGGATCAGTCCAGCCAATCACAGACCCCCAGATTCTGACTTCATCATCACCACCATCATCATCATCATCAACTGTAAACGCATTCACAGGTCAGAGCTGGTAATAGTAACAGTGTGTAGATCAGAATAGTAAATAGTAAAACTAGTTCGGTTTCTAGAGTTCTCGAGTTGTATTTGTTCTAAATAAAAATCCCTATAGTTCACACAACTAACGAGGGAACGTTCTCAGAACGTTCTATAAAAGTTCTGTCGAAGTTATCAAAAATATTCTTGCAGTAACGTTAGTAAAACATTTTAAACATTATATATCATATATATTAAAAACGTTACAGTGATGACCATGGTACCATCACAGTACCATCACAGTACCATCACAGTTCTCAGCAGCTTCTCTGCTGTCTCTGACCAATGAGTAACACTGATGTGGTGGAAGCATTCCATCACAGCATGTGTCGGGCTGTGGAGCCTCACACCCCCTCAGGGTCCTGCTGCCTGCCATCAAGCTCACATACAGAAGACTCATTCATACATTACTCCTCTCAAAGTAATATGTTGAAATAACTCCATAATTCAATATTATTAGGGCCTGTCAGAGCGGCCTGATTTTGGAGTTTGTGATGCCATTTTTTTCAATCATTGCCAAGATGAAAATATTTAATAACTTTTGGTGGAAAGAATTTAGATTATTTGGAGAGCAGGAAAACAATCTGTCATCGTGAGGGAAGAAACGATCAGCAGAGCACTGCAGGTTTTGGAACGTCTGTCAACATTTGTTCTTAAAATGTAATGTTTTATCTCTGATTTAGAGTGTGAGAGGTTTTTCTCCTGAGCTTCTGGTGAGATGTTGTTCTGAAAATAGACATTGAGATGTTACAGACAGAACCTGTCTTCTGCTAAATGTTTCATGCTCACGTCCAACATTTTTAATCCTGCAAAAAAATGGACGTTTAATTTTATTATCCATAAACTATTGAAAAAGCAAATATATATAAAGTCGGCAAACCAAAGCTACAAAAAGCTCTCGTGACATCTGAGGCTGAGAGAAGTGTTTTGAAACATCACCTGTGTGAGAGTGTTATTACATTTTTTTTGTATTTAATAATTAGCTTTGGTGTGCCAACCTTTTAATTATGACTGCTACATTGAGATATATGCCATTGAATATTTGAAACATATTCAAGAGTTTGTGCGAAGCTGTTAAAACAGCCAAAAGCTGCCAGGAAAACTTGGCACTATTAGGGAATTTTCAAACTGTGATTTCCATGCCTGGAAAAGTCAAGAAAATGGGTTAATCGTTTTATAAGTTAGTCAGACGGCTCCTTCTTGCCTAACTTGCCAGGTATTGGCTAGAATGAGCAGAAACATGTCTCAATTGTATTCTGTTGTCCTTGATGCGCTAGTCTTTAGTCTGTACACTTCATGTTGAGGAAACTATCAGAATTCAAGCTTAAGGAGCAAATCAGGGCATCATTACCTCCGAAGGTTCCTTCCACCCAACCTGCTGTTATCCAATTAAATATCTCCAAACAATTTTAGTGTGTGAGAGTTAGACAAGCGAAATATTAAAACAGTGTATTCCTCTCTGTGGTTGATGCTGTGATAGAAAGAGCTTCCCAACTAAAAATTGTAGGTTGTGAAAACGTTTCCTCAACATTAACAATAAGTAACAAAACATTACAGACTGTTATTTTAATGGTTCTGGGAACGTTCGAAGCACCCATGTTATTTAAGGTTACTACTTGATTACAAGAACGTTATTTGTACATTTTCTTAGTTCTTGAACATTTTTAAACATGACACTAACCACTTCAGAATAACGTTTTTGAAACATATTCATGACGTTTAAAATGTTCTACTAACGTTACTGCAAGAACGTTTTTGATAACATTGAGAGAACTTTGAGAATGTTAGCCAACGTTCTGAGAATGTTCCCTGTTAAAAAATCCTTGATATGACAGGCAGGAAAACAGAGAGAGAGAGAGAGAGAGAGAGAGAGAGAGAGAGAGAGAGAGAGAGAGAGAACAGGAATTTTGAGGAAATGGATGATGAATGTTTATTAATATTGTGGGCCTCCCATCACAGTAAAAATAAGCCTCATTCATTTATCCAGCCAGCCCAATGTTATTACACGTCCTGGTGTCTGTGTTTCAGGCAATGCATGGAGAAAAACATACAAAATAAAGATGCAATTATTCATAATTACAGCAAGACATTGACTCAAAACCCAGTGAGCTTCCCTGCTGTCTGCTGCCTGCTGCCTACATAGGCACCTGTCTTCTAAGGCAGCATCCTAACTGAAATAGATCCCCATAAGTGACCGAGCTGACTCTTTGCATGAGTAACTCTATGTGATACACAAATAATGTCGTCACGCGTGGATTTTTTCAATAAGCTTGCCGCAATGCATTATGGGAGTGCCTTTCTCTCAAATTTGGCCAAAAGTGTTCCTAAAAGGCAGCATAATTATGCAGCCTATGATGTAGGCAGCTCACTAGGTTTTAGAACAGAGCCTGTCTTATAATGTCCTCTCTAACAAACACACTCTCTTGCTTTGTCTCTCTCTCTCCATGTTTCTAATATGGCGAGTGATCTGATCTAGTTTATTTAGATCTATATCTGCTCTTTTAGTTCTGTTCTGCTTCAGTGGCAGATGGCAGGTGGAGGGGGGTGTGGGGGGGGTGGACACGAGAAATCTGCCCGTGTTTCAGCTCTCACGTTCACCCCCCCTGGCCATATGCCTGCCCTCCTGTTACCAGTTCCCTGCTTACCGCTCGACAAAGCTTCTCACCCAATACAGCAGCTCTTCCACACACACACACACACACACACACACACACACACACACACACAGATACACTCTCTGACTAGAAAGCATGACTTCACAGCGAGAGACTAATTCCATTAGTAGGCTGTTAAAAGACACTGGATGATAATGACTCTGCTGTTCATTCTGTGTGGGAATACAGTATACACTCTATTACACAGGATGTACAGTACACATACATTATGTTTATGTGTGTGTGTGTGTGTGTGTGCTCTTAAGGTATACACACACATACATACATATGTACACTATATATACGCATGCACATACACACACACACTCACGCACACACGCGTTATATGCTCATGGTTCTGACTCTGGTCTCAAAAACAACGACCCGTGTCAATATCTGACTGCATTAGTACCGTGAGGCTACGACCAAGACATTACTTTTACCCACAACACTCGGACACAACACTAAACTAAACATCGGGGTCGGTAACACGGAACATGTTTCATTAGCGCAGCATCTAAATAAAATCAATTAGCTGGACGCGCGCCGGTGGAGCTGCAGGAATTAAAGAAGCGCGTCTTCAGCCATGCTTTGATTATGAAACACTGGGGAAGAACGACGCCTTAATAAAACATCAACATGCCCGTGAGCAGGAAGCGTCGGCCGGCTGCGGCGCTCTCTGTGGGCTGCCCACGCTGAATCCCAAAGCTCCCATCAGCCGCGACGCGGTGCGCGCTAACATGGTCATTCCTCTTCCGCGGGGAAGACACCTGCTCCCGCTGAGACGAGCGGACAAACCGCGCTTGAGCGCCGGACGCCACCTTCCGTGTTTGACGTACTGCGTTGTGTGCATGGTTTATAATGAATTAAATTATGGATTAAACACGTTTTACTCCGTTACATTTATTTAATTGCTCCTGTAGCTCAACTGGTAGCAGCGCAAAGGTCGTGGGTTCGATTCCCAGGGAACATACGTACTGATAAATTGTATACCTCGAATGCACGGCAAGTCGTTTTGGATCAAAGCATCTGCTTAATGCATTAATATATCAATTGTTGTTGTTTAATTACACAACTAATTATAACAGCTATAGACCAACACTCACGAAATAAAAAAAATACTTTTTGTTTTGTTATTTTACAAATTAAGAAATACTATCATCTGTGAATATGTATAAGTGAATATGTAGTATGTGATATACCATAGATAGATAGATAGATAGATAGATATAGAAATAGCTGTGTATAACAACAATAGAAGTCAAGTAAACGTGTGTGTGTGTGTGTTTGACATCGTATGTAAAGTCATCGATCATCAGAAGAGCCTCATCTGAGGTTCACTCTGTGTTCAGTGCAGTGCTGTGACCTGCAGTACTGTGTGTTTAGCAGTGTCCTTTATTTGTGGCCAGCAAACAGCTGAGATCAGGCTGATTCAGCCTCTGATGGGCAATACAGTCGTGATATTTGATCCCTAAACTGGAAAGCTCATCTATCTGTCTGCTGACTAGACGCGACCACCTTCAGTGACACATCGACTGCTCCTCTGTCCCCTACAGACAGTGCTGCGATTCGTGAGCCCGGCACCAGTGCAGCAGGTGACACGCGCAGACACGCGCATTAGCTTTGGTGGTTAGCTGCTGTGTCTTCATTTACAGTGACACGTTTAGTGGAAATGCATTTAGCACCCCAGCTAACAGCGAATGTTCTCGGAACATATGTTAACATTCTCTTAAACTTCTCTCAGCGGTGTAAAAAAAAATCAGTAACGTTTGTAGAACCTTTTTTAACATTCAAAAAATGTTCTTAAATTGTTAGTGGAACATTTTAAAAACATTTAAAAAAGGTTTGACCAACGTTCTTACAACCAAGCAGTATTGTTAATAGAATGTTGAAAAACACTGGACATTTAGAACGCTCCCAAAACTTTCAAAATAACATTTTTAACATTTTACTAATTATAACATTATATACATTATAACATTTAGTAACATTTTACATGTTACTTAATAGAAACATTACAAAAACGTTCTTACAACCTAAAACTGTTAGCTGGGTGCCAGTTATTCACAAAAGTCAACCTGAAACGTCATGCTTTAGTCATCACATTTTAAAGAAACAGTCTAAAAACCTTGATTTTCTTTCATGTTGACTTTTAAGCTGCTTTCTGGTGATATTTTGTAGACCGGGACTGTCGTGTGGCTTTTAGAATCATCAGCGCTTCAGATGTGGTGGTGCTTTAGAGCAGTTTAGCTTTGATTTAACATAAACGTTTGTTAATTGATCAAATTCACTGCATTAACTTCGTTAACAAAACTGCATTCAAGTTTAATCTGATCCTCAGCTAATGCAGTTAGACAAACACAGTCTGTCTCTCACACACTATTTAAACAGTCACAGTGCTGACTGGAGGAAATCTCCAGACTAATGAGATCTTCTTTACTCAAAAACCGTATTGATTTGCATACAGCCGGAAAGGGTTCAAAAGTACCTGTCAATGCCTTTAAGTTCATCAGCCCATGGTAAGACCGCCAGTCTAAGGAGAGAGCACCATGCTGTTGCTGATCTTTTAGCTGTGGCCATCCTGCAGAGCGCAGAAGGATCTCAGGAACCCTCTGTCAAGACTTGTAGTAAAAGCAGTTAGCGGAACGTTTAGTAAAATGTAAAATGTCTGTAACATAAAACGTTACAGAATTAAAAAAATGTTTGAATAATGTTCTTATAACCAACCGGCAATGGTAATACAACATTAAAAAACTGCATGTTTTGAACGTTCCTAGAACTTTCAAAATAACTTTTTTTAACGTTTCTGTTGCCTAATGAAAACGTAGGGAAACGTTCTCACAGCCTGAAATTGTTCACTGGGACTCTGGACTGACGTCTCTGGACGCCTGGAGTTGCAAAAGACGTTCCAAAATATTCTGTTGACAGATTAACTCAGAAATCAAAGTTGTTTGTACAAAAGAAGAATCGTGTGCAGCCAAAACACACCGTATACAACATCAAAACCACGTCCTCACTGTAAAAATGAAATGTAAAGATTTATAAGGACATTTAGGAGCATGTGAGACCATCTGTCCAACAGCTGAAGCTCAACAGAAGTTTGACGATGCAGATCACAGCGGCTCAAAGTAAATCAACAACAGAACTCGTGACCTCAAGAGAACTGACATCAGCCGTCCACTGCAGAATCTTTCCTGAACATTGTGCTGCTGTGACCCGCAATAACAGGAAACGACTGATGGAGGTTATTGCTGCCAAAAGACAGTAAACAAGTTATTACATTAAAGCGTTCATGTACTTTTTCCATCCTACACTGCAGGACATATAATTGCTTGAGTGTTATTAGTTTAAGCAGACTGTGTTTGTCTAGATGACTTAGCTGAACTTCAGATGAAATGTGATTATCGGTTAATGCACAAATCAAGGGTTCGTGTAATAAGAATATATAAGAATATATGATAACAATATGCGTATTAGCATGTGAAAGCAACAGTATTCAGTAGATTGTCAATCCATTATAAAAAAACGAAGCCAAACAATCTAACTTAGAAAACTCAAACTTCTGTATGTACACTATGTCATCACTGTATTTTTTTGTAATTACAGACTTTGAAATATTTTACATAAGTACAAGTATGTTTTCGTAAAGCTAGCGTTATAAATAGAGGTGTTAAGAGTAGGAGGTAGTTGGCCCTCCTCGCTCACTCGCTCGGCTCCATGCTGTAATTTTACTGTCCCAAGTGCTACTTGTGACGAGCGATCGGCCCACCATGCCAGCTGCTACCATCTCAAGCCAGACAGCCACCTTATCTTCAGCTCCACCACCAGCCTCAGCCAATAATCCAATAGTGACAGCACCATCCGCTGCTCCTGACCAATCAGGTAAGAGAACTTCCTGCAAGCATCATCGCAACTGGTTCACATGTACAGTAAAAACTAGGGATGTCACAGGCTCTGTGTCTTTGCCCCTCCACACTCGTATTGTGAGTGATTCATCGGCCAAAAACAGAAAAACATTGGCCAGAAAACACTAAATAAACAAAATGAAAGAAGAACTGATAGCATTATTGTTTTTCTTTAATTCGATAGATACCGCAATAATACCGTTATCGTGAATTCTTTAAGCCGTGATAACCGTGTAGTGAAACTCTGATACCGTGAAAGCTTTCAATCTAAATACTGTCCGGTATTAAGAGCTGATGTCAAAACTCTGCAAAGACATTTTAACCTTGACGTGAACTGTAATATATGCGAAAATGTGTCCATCTATTTAAGTTAGCGGTTCTTCATTTATTCCGTCTTACTTGTGTTGATAATTGAGGGGTGAAATATTCAACAGGAAGTGTGTTTAAAGTCATACTTTGGGTTTTGGTCCTCGTCCGGCTGGCTGTGAGAATGCATACATTACAGTTATTCTATTAGAGGCTTTTTTTAATCTTTACAAGCTCCTGGCGTTCAGGAGAGCCACAGAGCGCCCAGATCTGTTTGGCTTTATACTTAAATGCCATAGGCTTAGGGTTCACTTTATGGGTAACACCTCGGGCTGCATGACTTTGAAGAAAAATGCGATATGCGATACCTTGTAAAAGCTGCAATCTGTAACTTTTTTTGAGGTACAATACGAAACAAAATATTATTGAGCAGGAACATGACAGATCAGTGTTTACCATGATCTCCTTACCTCAATTTGCAACTGTAAGTGTATAATAATGATTTATCATTTGAGTTGTCAGGTTCAGGAAATGTCAGTCTGACTTCAACATACGTAAAAACACAAAAAAAGCACAAATGGTCCCCTGCAATTGTACTTTTAAACAGAGATGGCGGTAGAGAGACAAAAGTTACACACTGCAGTTTTAAATAATGCGATATATACGGTATGCAATACGATAATGCTTTAAATATGTAAAATCGATTTAAATTATATACAAATATATTTAAAAAGACATTTAGTCGACTAAATGTGTGGAAGATCTTTAGTCGACTAAATGTGCCACCTAAAGTCACACTGTTGCATAGAATTAGTTTTATTTGTGGGACCTTTAGGAAAGCAGTGCATGCTGGGAATATTCCTCTGTAATTCCAGCATGATTGATGGCACTAATAGAGTGCTGTATTTTGTCCTGAGGTAAAGCAGGGCGAGGAGATTAAACATGATTACTGCTGTGCTAAATCGGTCGTTAATGTATATGGGCCACAGTGGCAGGAAACAGCGTGTGGAGGATTAAACTGTGTCTTAACTACAATGTTGAAATCAGCAGGTCAAGTGGAGGCTCCTGTGCTCATCAGGAAGTATCTTCTGTCAGCGGTTGGGTTATGTGATGTTGTTATTGCATTAGGATTACGTTATGGTGCGTAAGTGGTGTGCAGTTTGTTGATTACAATGCCAAACTGATACCCGCCAAACTGTTACCACTTTAATCCGATTTCCCGATATAAAAGGATCGCAATGAAACTTTAAAGACACAATATGCACATCGATGCTTGACGATGAGGATTCAACAACACAAATAGGGATAACGGAGAAAGTTGAGACTTAACCCACAGTACATTCTCTCATAAGAGAAGTAGTAAATAATACTAATATATAAATATATATAATAAACATATATATTTATATTTAATTATTATTAAACTAAATGCAAGAAATGATTAACGAATTATGAAATGATACCCGACAGCATCTCTAAGCGAGCGGGCTTATTTTGAAAGCGGGCGGTAAACTGCAGGTGTTCGTTTTGTTGACTCGGATGAAATAACATATTTCCGCTTCGTTTGTGTAACCTGAAACAATATGCCACGACCTCACCCACCATTTCTGCCTCCACGGCAGCTGTTTCCAGCCCTACCAACCTGAATCTACCTCTATGTAAATGACAAGCAGCTACAAGCAGCTGCCCCGGGCAATTAATCATTAAATACTGTTATTGTGAAACACAATCGCTTTCAAGAGCACGTGGCACGGCGGGAGGGGCTCCGCTGAAGGCCGGGGCGCGAGCCGTTCAGATCTATTTTTGAGCAGCGATTGAATGAACGGTCGCTAAATATTTCATAAGAGAAGAGAGAGCAGGTCACGGTAAGAGAGACCAAAAAAGGGCCAATTTATTGAACTCATGGAGAGGGGAATAGATACATGAAACTATAACAGGAAAGAGTTCTGTCCTTGAGGGGCTGGAGGAGGGCGAAAGCTGGGGGAAGTGATTGTATCAGGGCATGTGTATCCTGTTTCTGCCAAACTGGAAATGTCGAAAGGTTGAATCAGTGCGGTAGCATTCATTATGTACAGATGGCCGTCTTTACTGCTTTTGACGGAACGGTTTAGATATCTGACTCTTTATGGTCTGTGCACCTTACAGTTTCCGCAGCACCAGATGTGACACCCGATGCGGTCGCCACAGCAACTGACGGTGTCACGGCAACAGTTGACTTTTATACTTCGGTGGTTGAAACGGATGCCAGCAATCCGCCGCCTGTTCTTCCTGAAGTTGCAGTGACCGATGCATTCGCCGTGGCAATCTCCTCTGTAACCATGGCGATACCCACAACAACACCCCCTTCCACCATAGCAACTTTAGAAACAACATTTGCAGCAGCAGCTACGACCATCGGCATACAAAAGCCAAACTCCCCTGCGCCTGATGCAATTTCTGATACAGCTTCACTGGAAGTAATTGCGGAAAACAATGCAGCAACTTTAGTTACAAATGCAGCTGCCACCTCAACCGATGCAACAATGAAGACTGATGCTACAACTGCCAAAGTGATGTCTCCAGACATTGATGTAGTTGTCCCAGCAACGGATGTTCCCGTAACTACAGTCACCAACGGTAATGCGCCTGCCAGTAATGCACCTGGAACTGATGCTGTTGCAACAATCAATCTGGTTACCTCAGCAACTGATACTGCAGCAGTAATTACGGTTGCTCAGGAGACCAGTTCCACTAATGCAACTAATGCAGCGGAAACTGCAGCTGAAGTATTTACCCAAACTTATGCAGAATCAAATGAAATCAAACTGGTCCCTGATGGTCCAAGCGATGTTCTCACAGTTGTCACAACAGAGGTAGGAATTCTCATCACCAACATAGCCCCGCCCACCTCAGACAACCCAGTGCTTGAACCTGAAGCAGCTGTCCCAATTCCTCAGACCTTTGGTCCAGCACCTGACGCTGCTCCTCAACCTGAGGCCGATGGTAAGCCTGACAGAACAACTCCGTCTGAGGCAGGAGAAAAGCCTGAAGCTCCTCCTGCTGAGACCAAGGAGGAGAAAACATCAACAAACTCAGAGAACAGAGACAAAGCTGAAGAGGCGCCAGGTACCTGACTTCTGAATTCTCTAAACAGTTTACGCCCTGCCACGGACAGAATAAAACATTTCTCTTTTTATAATGACAAGTGGTGAAGCAGCATTTTGTTGCTATGGTTACCTCAAGTAAACAAAAGTTCTGCTGGTAAGGGTCTATTTGGCGTCAGGTGAATAGTATGTAAAGAAACAGTTGTGGGTAACTGTGGACATTAAACATTCCTTTTGTAAAATGAAAAATCATTATGTATATATGTGTAAATAAATAAAATGAACTTCAAAGCAATAATTTGTCACGTTGTCATCCAAATGCTCCCGGTCTGTGTCCAGTATCCAAGGATGTTAAGAGGCACAGTGAAGCTGGGAAAGGCAAGGAAGCCAAGCACGAAAAGAAGGAAAAGAAAGAAAAAGACTATGAAAAGAGAGACTATGAGAAGAAAGGTTGGCGTGTGTGTATTGTGTGTGTGTGTATCGTGTGTGTGTGTGTAGTGTGTGTGTGTGTGTGTATCGTGTGTGTGTTGTGTGTGTATCGCATGTGTTGTGTGTGTGTGTATCATGTGTGTGTTGTGTGTGTATCGTGTGTGTGTATCGCGTGTGTGTGTATGTATCGTGTGTGTGTGTAGCGTGTGTGTTGTGTGTGTGTATCGTGTGTGTGTATCGCGTGTGGCTCGTGACCGGCCAGTGTGCATCACAGAAGATGACTCTCAGATTCTCCACAGGTCTAACTGATGTTTCGCTCTTAAAAAGTTTGACTGCGGCCTGAAATTGCATTTCTGGTTGACTGCATGTTGTCTTCCCGTAATGTTTCTGTGGACATGAGGCATCTGTTTGTGAAGTACATTCAGAGCGTGTATTGATTTAGTTTAGCTCATGTCATTAGTCCCATTGATAGAAAGCCTAAGCCTTCATTTCCTCTAGATTTGGGCTGTTTTGTTTACAGTATCCATACAGAATCTGTTTTGTGTACAGTAGCTAATTCCAGTGTGTCGTACTGTAGCGTGAACCCTTCAGCGGTCGAGGATGATCTGTAGCAGTAGAACAGCAGTATTACTTCAGTACAAAGCTTCAGCAAAGACAATCAGCCTAACAGTCACGCTTTTACTTCAAAGCTGTTGCAAAGCTTTTGATCCCCGGGGGCCCAAAAACGCAGTTGTCAAGAGTAGCGTACGTCAGATCCCAAGGTAAGATACTTTAAAACAAGATCCCAGCTAACAAGTTTAGGTTGTAAGAACGTTTTCCCAACGTTTTCATTAAGTAACAAAAACGTAAAAAATGTCAACGTCAAGTTTTTTTTATTACTCCTTGGTTATAAGAAAATTATTCAGAAACATATTTTTATTCCGTTTTCGTTTTTAAAACGTTCCACGAACTACTTCAGAATAAAGTTTTTTTTATTTATATGATGTCATTAAAACTATTAGGGAACGCTTGTCAATGTTCTGAGAACGTTGCCTGTTAGCTGGGATAGGTTTTTGTGTGTGTGTAACTTTCATTGATATGTTCTGTGAATGATGCATTTATCTGCATTCGGGCTCCTGCAGGCCCTGCGTATCAAAAGATCATTCCGTTCATGATTTGCGTTTCCAAGAATGTGGAGCGACACTAATACGAGAACTGTGGAAAAATTGCTGCCTAAATGTTATTCCTTTCCTGTCCTCCATCCTGTGCTCTCTTGTCTTTCCTCTTTTCTGTGCACTTGCGTGTTGTGTTTCTCGATGTGTCTCGTAAGGTAAGCCGCCCATGATGTATTGTGTTTGCTAGAAATCTGAAGGGTCTCCCCAGGCTGTATAATCAAAAGCGTCCCTCCTCTAGAAAACAGCTACTTTGCATCTTCAGCTGTCGAGTGGTAGACAGCTGTCTGCTGAAGATGCAAGATCATTTGTGTTACGCTGCTCCACAACTCCACCAATCTGCGGAGTAATTGAGCATTTATATTTAATTATCCAGCCACCCCCCCATCCTGCTGCTCATCTGACTGTGACACAGCAGGGCCCGACATTGCCAGCATCTTTAAAACATCATATCAATTATTCATCCTTCCCAAGTGTCCAAACAGCACAGAATTGAAAAGAACAGCTTTTGAGACGTCGCAACCTGAAACTGAAGCTAATTACCAGTGCTTATAAAGCAGTGGCTGACAGACTTTCTATTTAAAATAATGTTAAATACACCCTTGAAGGTTTTATTTACTCCGGTTAATACCAAGACCTACTTGTTTTTATTCGTTTAGTCATTCTGTTTGGAGATGTTTAAACTATGATGCAAAAACAACAGTAAATTCTGATACATATAATCTACAATGTGGATTATGTGAATCTTGGCTAATTTTGTTGATTTTGAAAGATGTACCATTGGAGGTTAACAGTCGAAAACTACCTGGAGATAATACACAGTTTAGAGTCACCATGAAATTAAAATGAACTATTCTTATTTTTCTATAAAATATTGCAATGTTTATTATAAATGATTCATCCATACATCATTTTTTTAAATTCAGGTGCCCTCGTAATCTTAATCAAAAACATAAACCTCTCCTCCTCTACAAAACGACGTCTCTTGATGATGTATGTCTGTCCCTGAGGGCGGGACTATACTGACTGTCCAATGGCCAGGCAGTTTTTATCCTCCAACTTCCAACGATCCAATCAATTCCCAAAGAATAAAATAAAATCCCGCCCTATATGCATCTCATTCTAGAAGCTGCTGCTTTTGGATACACATTTCCATAGGGCAGAAAAGACCGTTACAACTTCTGTTTCATGGTGACTTCAGTACATCATGCTTTGATAGACCTACATTAAAAAATCTTGTCTAATAATATGGTTAACAGTTATAGCAGCTAAAGGAGAATTGGCCTCACGCAGGCTGCTGAAAATTTCATACGGGCCCATAGACCAATAGAAGAACAGCTAGTGACGTTTATAAATGTCATGTCCCGCCCCCTCATCCATGAACTTCCTGTGTCTTTTCCACTTTCTGCCCTGCCCATTCTCCTCCCCACAGACTAACATTCATGTCCTCTCTCTCCATCAGACTGCGAGTGCAACGGTCACTCGAACCGCTGCAGTTACATAGATTTCATCAACATTGTGACATGTGTGAGCTGCAAGCACAACACTAGGGGACAGAACTGTCAGCACTGTCGCCTCGGATACTTCCGGAACGCTTCTGCCGAGCTGGACGATGAGAATGTTTGTATAGGTCAGTCAGATTTCACTCCACAAAAAAAACATTTCCTTAATCAGTATTTCTGTCTCGTTTTATCTAAACATCCGTAAAACGCGATACATGTACTTGAAGTCAAATGACACATTTAAGGATAATAAAATGGCAAATAAACCTGCAAAACATATATTGAATTCAGTTTCTTTTTTCTACCTCATTTACAAATATTATCTAACAGAACATGTATCTCGTTTTAACCCAGCAAACAAACCAACAAAAATCCCAATGGGGTAGGAAAAATGAATGTTATGTTCTGAGAAAACAAATCTATCTTTAACAATTTTGCCTGTCAAGTAAATTGATCTCGTTTTAAAAATGTTTATATATTGAAAAACAAAAACAAGAACTGATCAATTATTAATATTGTATTAATGTATTCATACCACACTGCACAGAAATTGTCTTCTCTGGCCAAATGATTTGTTTGGAAAGTTTGGGAAGTCTGTCTCCTCCTTTCCTCACATCCATACAGAACAGCATTTGGTCTGTTGCCACCTTCTCATACATACGACAATTTCTGACCTACTGACACCCATATTAATACTGTGACTTGTGGATACATTCAGTCAGATGAGATTGGAGGATCATGAAGATCCCTCTCATATATTTAACAGTTTTACGGTGGAGATCATTGCGCTTCATTCCACTGAAGCTGTGGGAAGCTAAACAACATTGCATTTAGCTTACTGTACATGTTCAGCTATCCAGCCTGCATTTACAGCTACATGCAAATGTTGTACCCTGGGCTGGAATATTAAAGAAGCAAAAAGCAAACACAGTTTTGTCTGAGTTTGCTACAATTTGGTTTAAAGTCGACATGAAATGCTGTTTTTGTTTTAGGGGACTGTTGCGTGGCTTTAAATTTAAACTCAGCATTGCCTAGATGTACAGTTACAGTTTTGTGGCCATAATTATCCTAAACCTAAACAATAACAGTTTGAATAACAACTACAAAATGATAATTTCAGTCAAAAAGAGAAATCAGAGATGGAGCAGGTTGGTAAAGTTTGGTTGAAAGATTAGATTTGTTTGTTTCATTTGGAATAACACATTTGCACCACAACACAAGGTACAAATACTAAACAGGAAAAAGGTCAATTCTGATTTCATGTTGTCTTTAAAAAGTGAGACATGAAATGAATTAATTAAAACTGCACTGCGAGCTGCCCAACACTTCTGGAACAGTCTGATAATGATACAGTGACCTCTGCTGGAAAACTACACATATAAATCCTGATGCTGTGACAGACAGCTGCTCAGAGGGATAAATGACCGCTGAGGAAACACGCACAAGAAGCACTGCTGCTGACAGATGAACAACTGCAGTTCATTGGTCAGGAATTCATGGAAAAAATAACAACTGTATGTGCCTACAGGCCTCACCAGCTTCCCTCAAGGCAAAACACTGCAACTTATGAATCGCAGGACATTGAGATGTGTTTGATATTAAAGGAGATATATCACTTAGTACTGTGTACTTTATTATTGGCCCTTAGGATGTAACAGTCATTTTAACTGCTGCATCTTTAAGACTAAACATACTTTACACTTTTTTACTTGTGAGCTATAGGTACCAAATATACATCACAGACAAGTAAACGTTAGTGAACAGTAGACAAGCAGGATTTTTCTGCCAAATGTTTGTCAAAATGCTTTAATAAAACATTGGGGTTTTTTTTAGGTAAATGTTTAGTTCATCATCTACAGAATAATGAATACTGTATATGTTTTCATGCACAGAGTGTAACTGTAACCAGCTGGGCTCGCTGCACGCCCGCTGCAATGACACAGGTTTCTGTCAGTGTCGAGAGGGCACGATGGGCCAGAAGTGTGAAGACTGTCTCTCTGGCTACACCTGGAAACAAGGCTGCGTGCGTAAGTCACACCTCCGGTACAACACCAGTCATTAAACCACAGTGTGTAACAGAGCTGTGAACAAACAGCATATGGGTGTTACTTAACTCATTGTAAACATGAGCAACACTGTAACACTGTTGTATCTCACATAGTTCTGTGTTATTGTGTTGCTAAACAGCAGCCTGTCATGAATATTAGCCGCCTGTGGGTGGTACGACAGCAGCTAATATTCAGGGTCAGTAAGCAAAAGGTTGCTGGTTCGAGCTCTGCTAGAAACAAGCAGTGAACTGTAACCACCATTGTGCCCTTGTGTGAGACACTTTCCCCGGGTGGGGTATAATGAGGGGGGCAGTTGTGGCCTATGGGTAAAGAGTCAGACTTGTAACCACATTGCAGTTTGATTTTCAATGCCAACAGGAAACAACTGAGGTGCCCTTGAGCAAGGCATCTTACCCCCAATTGCTCCCCAGGGTGTGTGTTCACAACTCACTACTGTAATGTGTGTGTACTAACTCAGCCTCTTTACTTCACCTGCTTGAGATCTACAATATAGCAGATCATCCCAATCCACAGCAGATGTATATCGATATGTTATTTAAGTTCCTTTCCGCTTTTGAATTTCACATTTGAATTGAAAACATTAATATTAGGTGCTAAACAGCAAACATGGAAGAGTGGAAAGATTGCTCCTCATACAGTGAATGTAGTACATATGAGACAGTGACAAAGTAAGCAGATTAAAGAGACAGTGTATCAGCAGTTTTAGACCCAATGTATGCATGAATGCATAAATACAGTAATACAGCCCCTTCTGCTTATATTCACTTAGAGCCAAAGACTCTGTAACCAGCAGACCAGATTCCAAAAGCAAATCAGATTTGCGCACAGTGTGAACAAAAGCGAAGTCGCACCCTTTCAGCTTTACAGCATCATTACTCCTAAACCTCTCTCTGACTTTCTTCTGCTCTCGTTCCCCAGCAAACGTGTGTGACGACGAGCTGCTCCTGTGTCAGAACGGCGGTTCCTGCATCCAGAACCAGAAGTGCGTGTGTCCGCCCGACTTTAGGGGCGTTCTGTGCGAGCAGCCGCGCTGTCAGGGCGAGAAAGGATGCGACGGTGCGTCGACTTGTTACCTCGGCACCCTAACGCTGCTGCTCTGCCTTCTAGCCAACAGTCTGCTTAAAACCAGCGCCTAAACCCATGCTAGTCCACGCGGGCCAAAGGGCTGTACCCTGGGACTGGAAAGACAGCGGTCTGAACCCCGTAGAGACCCACTGCAGTCTCACGGTGCTGAACTTCTCTCGGAAGCAGCGGCTAAGCTGAGCTCAAAACGCCTTTAGGACATGAGTAGCTAGCTGCTCATTTCCTCCATCACTGATCGCCTGAACTTATACCAAAAACAGAAGGAATCGTGTTCAGCACACAAAACTGTAAAGAAAGAGGACAGACACAAACATGAGGTCACGTTTCTTTTCGCATTTCTACGTTTCTGCCGTTTTGACGCTCACCGAGATTACAAGCGCTGCACTTAGCCAGCTTGTGTTAGCGAACAACGCGCGGTCGATATCACGGAAGCCTATTTATGCCAAGTTACTCTTCGAAGACTCATTTTTTTACGTTTTCTTTCATCGCTCGTCATCCCTCACATTTTATTGTTCAATCCCATCGAGGTTATTAAACGTAGACAAAGAGAGAGAAATTTTTAAATCGTCGTTTTGCTAGTACAAAGAGAGAATATTATTATAGCTTGTGTTTGAGATTACAATATTCAGGAATGTAGAGAGGCAAGTAATTGTTTTAATGAAACAAATATAAATATATATAAATATGAATATCTGTCTAATCTGAAAGGACGTATGAAGTATTGTATGTTATTATGGGTAATTATTATTATTTAAATATTTTTTGTAGAAATTATTTTTGTTCCAAGTAAATGTTACCACTGTAAAGACAGCACAGCCTTTATTGCAGTACACATGGTATTCATGCCATGATAAAATTATATTTGATGACACAGCATCACTTATTGAAATATTTCTCCATTCGTACCATTACGAAACACTAAATAAAGCATCAAACAATTTATTAAACGCACAGCTTTAGCTCAATATAACCCAACACACCATCTTGATACTGGCATGTGTTCATTTTTGTGTCTTATTCATGTCTGAGGATTCAGGACGGCATATTAACACACTCCTATAAAGATACCAGTGATATAAGTATATTTCTAAAGCACAACGTCCTGCAAAACGAAAACTAAATACGGTACATGTACGCAAACATATTTGTTAGATGACAGTCACAACAGTATATCAGGTGATTAGATTGGCCAATCAGATGACTAATTCAAAACACATATCGCACATATCATAGAATCAGGTTATGTTTCAGATAGCTGTTATTTTTCTCGGGTGAGTCTCAGAGATTGCCAACATCTTAGCGGCTCATGAGCTTCATGATGTATTTCGTATTTACAAATGCTTTCCCTTCATAACGAGCCAGGGTAAATAAAATACTATGAATAACTATTACGAATAAAACCTGACAATCAGAAAGCGTAAAGAGAGCGGAGTGACTTGTCTTTCTTTAGAGTTTGTCCTTTTGTGCATGCGCACACCGGTGCAGTTAAAGCGATGGATGCTTATATTTAGTGCCTGACGCAGCGTTGCGCTGCATTTCACTGAAGCTAATATCAGTAATTAATGTGAGACCATGTCTACAGAACCAGAATCCAATGTGCTGAGCCATTTGCATCGCTCCAGCCACCTGCACTGAAAGAAATAAATAAACCCGTCACATCCCATATCTTGAGTCAGCAGCGCTTATGCCAGGTGGAGATTTTTGCTCTCTGGAAACAAAACGCAAGAGGTCCTGCTCCACGCATGTCAAACTATCCACAGAAACAGGCCACGTGCTATGTAAGAACAAACACAATAACAGGATAAAAGTCTAACAATGTATGGAAAGCATGATGGTAATACACGGAACAACGAAAGAGCTAGTAAATAATTATGTTTTGGGTGAATTATTCCTTTAAAATAATCGGCTGCCTCCATCTCTGTCTGAAACATCAAATGACACTTCGAGGGAAATCGGACCCAACAGTTTACATTATAAATCATCACCATAAGGTTACCGTTGTGTTTTAGGTTCAGGTAAGGATTTTTCATATCAAGCTAATTTACACTTAAATTTACATGATTATTTGCACAAAAGCAAGAACAAGTTTCTATCACGCACAACATGAACCAAACCAGACTGACCAACCAATACCGGTTAACCCATAAAGAACTGAATTAGTTTAAATGAAAGTGTCAGCATCAAGTTCATTTGCACCATCTGTAATATTTCTAATATCATACCAGACAGAGCGCAACAAACCAAACTAATACTACAAAACGTAACTACCAAAATTAATCAAATTCAGTTCTAAAATGTACTGATGTTTGTGCTGTTTCTAGTTTATGTCATTTAGGAGTGAAGCAAAGCAACTAACACAACAACAAAAAAATCCTTTTTTTTTTCAAACTTACTGATCGTTTTGGTATTGAGTTCCCTACAAGCATGATGTCACTTCCTGGAGGATGATGTCATTAAGGGCCTGTTTTTTTTCAGTTTTATTAGTTATATTATGAAAGACTTAGAGGCATATATATATACAGGGTTTCCATATATATTTATATATGGTTTTAAGCACTAACCATTTCTCCAAAAATGTTTTGTTTGACACATTTAGAAAAAGGGGGAGATGAGAGTGAGTGCCAGGACATGGCAAAAAGTTCAAATCTGCTCAACGTAGTAAAATTATTTCATGATACATTAATATTTTAACATCTGATGATAATAATTATGATGTTGTCCTTAAAAAGAAAATTAATCAAATATGATTTACATCTTTTTAACGTTGTTAACTATTCCATCGTAATGTCATGATATTTAATCAAACCATACAGGGTGAATTCGGGTAAAGAGAGACATTTGTCTCAACTTTACCCTATAAATATGTGTAAAATAAACTATAAACTGTGTGTAAACTGTGTAAAACACAGCACTGGTTCCGTATACAGGACAGGTTCTCGCGTTACCTACCTGCGCAACGTGTCACCGCATGTGAGCTGGACCCGGATGCTGATGGTCTTCAGAGTTTATATTTTAGAAGTTTTGCATCTTGAAGACGTTTCCATATAAAGTGATTTATAGTGCACGAAGCGTATATTTAATCAATAAATGCGTAATTGTATACATTTTAAATTCCGACGTTTGGTAATCTTAAGCTTTACTACTTAAGATAAAGTAGAAAAACGTTTTTGCGTTGGCCGGGAATCGAACCCGGGTCAACTGCTTGGAAGGCAGCTATGCTCACCACTATACCACCAACGCTGTGATGAGAGAGGAGTCGTGGAGCAAGACTGACGACTCTTTGACGACTCGAGTGAAACACCTCAAAATGTCAAACATTCACAGGGTTGTTGAGGAGATTATTATTAATTTTCAGTTTTTTCAGGGTTTGTGAAAAACTACTGAGACTGAATGTATGAGTTACTGAACTGAGTGTCTAACAGCTGAAATATTTGATAGGTGAGATTGTGCCTCAGGTACCATTACTGTTTTTAGGTTCAGCCAAAAAAAAAAAAAAAAACGTTTAATTAATTTATGCTGAGTCAAAATTTTCAATGTTAATTGAAAAATTAAATGTTGTTTGTACTACTGTGTTTAAGGAAAGATTTAATACATATATTAATGTTTTTTATTCAGACACACTTCAGAAATGGTGTGTATCTATAAAGTAAGCAAAATCATCGATATATTAATATTAATTATAATTATATTATTATATACCTTTATTTGTCCCATTTATAACTTTTGTTTTGTTCTGTTTTATACTTCATTTAAAATTGACAAAATCCATGACAACTAAATAAAAAACGTCCGTGTGTAGTAGCTTTCCATGTATTCTGAGGAGAGAAAACTCAAAGTGTAAAAGAGGTCGAAAGGATTCATTTAGTTTTGAAAGAAAATTACTGAGCTTGCGTTTTACTTTTATTACGAATTTCCAAGTTGTAATGACGCTTGACGAGCACAAGAGGGCAGTGTGCTACTGAAGGACAGTGGACAGATAATCGTTTAATTAAACCACCCACGTCACGTATCTAAAGTGTTGTTTGTGACAACAGTCATCTCATGTAGTTTTAATCTTTTTGTATCAAAATACTCAAAAGTAGAAAAAACATCTATATATTATTTACTACAGTTTCACTTGTGCGGAAGGACATGCTAGGCTAACTTTTGAGTCAGTCTTTAATATTGTCAACATTTCCATGTTCTGTTGATGTCATCATCTGTCTTCAGCTCTTTTGTCTTTTATTGTTTCCACTATTGCTAAACTGATCAGAACGTCAGTAATGTTTTGGTTTGCCAGGTGATCAACCGGAAACAAACACTCATGCAGCTGAATCTGGTTACATGTCATTGTATGGCATGCAGTCCTGGACCATCGTTTCATCTATCTGTCCTTTATCATATGTGCTTGTGTAAAACTTTCACTGTGGCTTGATCAACTTCATCTGGATCTTGCTATAATAATGTGGTTAGTGTAACATGTAAGCAGCAATTAATTTTAACTTACGAAATATGAAGCGCTTCTGAATTAAAATTCTAAAATGCTAAATTTGATAACACCCAATAAAGCTACTTTCAGTAGAAAATAGTGTAAAAAATCATAAAGATAATGTAAATGATACGAAATTTTCACTCAGCATATGACCGACACGTTTATCCAAAGCGACTTACTGTGTATTCAAGTTATACATTTGATCAGTATGTGTGTTCCCCGGGATTCAAACCCACAAACTTTGTGCTCATATTTTATAAATGTTTGTTTTATAAACGTTTGGACGTTCATAGACTCTTTGGGAAACACATTAGTGATGACGCTGGTGGACAAATATTTCGCTTTTATTTTTGATGGCACTCACTCCAGTGAGCTCTCTCTCTCTCTCCCTCTCTCTTATGTCGACAATAGCATTCTACACGATATATATACAATCTGTCCGGAGCATTAACTTTACACATGAAACAATAAATCTTATTTTCAACAACATTATTTGTTCTCGGCCTGTACAGTAAACTAACAAATCAAGTTAGAATTTGAAATAGCTAAAAAACTTTCATCATTCTAGAGGCAAATGTACATGAATTGCACAAAACATTTTTTTCAACACAAATGAATTCTTGTACATCAGTAACTCCCTTGTTCATGTATGTACACATGTCTTAACCTGTCAACAAAAATCTGAAACATACATATAAAAGATTGTGGAAAAGCAGAAAACAAGGTTGATATTTTTTACTTTGTTTTCTTCTGGTATCATCATGCCAAACAGGAAATAAATGTGTTCTTTCAAACCACATGTGAGTAAACATCAGCCCTTTGACTTCCACATCACATTTATATCTAATATATGTCCGGTACTCTTGCCTTCAAACTGGTCACATGACAGGAAGTCCGTGTGACAATTTGCTCGTTTCAGTCTGTATTGTAAGAAGATTTAAGATGAGTCTGAAAGGTAAAGAGTATCATTTCTGTGCCATTAGCATCACCACCTGAAATTCCATAAAGGTTTGGGACAGGTTTCCTGATCCGTGCCGGTCGAAAGTTCTCAGTATTTTAACGTTGAAATTTAAAGTCACATATTTAACGTTGGACACATTCGGCATTTTAACTTAAGTACTCATAATCGTGGGGTCGTGACCATTACACAATTAATAAATTAATGAGCTGAACATCATTTAAAACATAAATAAAACAATTCCAAACGACAATAAAAAGAACATCTTTCAAAATAAAAGGAAAGGTTTAACCAGAAGTATTCTAAAATCTGCAGATTTGTAAATCTTTTCAATAATTCTATTTGCTGTTTCAACTGTATATTTTTGTGTCGTGTTTAAAACATATTCGTCTAAAATGTATTTGTACCTATAATATTAATAAATAAACACTGTTAATGAATCTCACACTTCAAACTCTCCACACACCTGACTGAAGCTCAAATGAAGCTACAACTGGACTGAGAGCGAGTTTAATTCCAGCTGTATCTTCATCTGATTCAACTCTGTCTTTCTGCACACACTCTAAGTGTGAAGAGCTGGGAAATATCACCACAGTTCAGAACCGACGCATTCCATCATCTGCTCACCTCAAACTTCACACATCATCTCAAAGCTTTCTCATCCGGTAGAAGTGCTGAACGCTAGACACTCTTAATATCCTTTAAAACACAACCACAGAAGCAGGTTTTGGTTTAAGGGTCCATTCTAATGCTATAGAAAGTGCAGAGTGGATCAAAGCAGAGGACGGACACCGATTGTACTGTAGGCATATAACATTCGACACAGAGCGGAATTTACCGGCCACTGATTTACAGTAAGCTGCAGGGTGATGTTTCTACACGCGTCTTAGCAACAGCCTCGACCGTTGTAACTGTGAGCACAGAACGTTTGCAGGAGGATTGGAGTGTGTCAACACCTTCATCCCGTCTACAAGCAGCACCAGAATTCACGATCAGAGTTTACACTGATTATTCTCCTCTGAAACAGTACAGCAGACTTCAGCGCAGGAAAAACACATCGTACAACAATCTCTCTTCTCTGAAAAGCAGATAAAAAACTATATACATACAGACTGAGGTTATGCACATACAAAGTATGCAACAAAACATGATGTTCAAACTTCTCCTCACGAAAAACAAAGCAAGCACACTTTTGTGCTGCGGCTGCCCTGATGAAGACAAGCAACCATAATGACTTTGGTAGGGGACAGAAAACAGAAAAACATTAAGTGGTTTGTTCAGAAAATAAAACAACACTAAAATAGTGTTTAAGCAAATAAGCACGTGATCGTTTTCAGCATGCTAACTTTGAAGGTTAAACCCAAGCGCTAACAATATATGCACAGATCACGTCCACAGATGACGGAATTTGATGTACATGTGCTCGCTTGTGACGACAGCTTTGAATAAAACATAGTCTGGATATTTGCTTAGACATCTTAGCATGGCTAGTAATCTAAAACAATTCCAAAAGATACAACAGCTTTCATATAGAGTGAAAAACAGCTGCAAAACGTTGTGCGACAACCCTAAATATCCCGTTTGATTTGTTCCCAAAATAAGTTTTTCCAAAGCCAAAAAGTATCACAAGCTCAGTGTGCAGATTTTTTCTGATCCAGTACTAAGATCCGATGCTAAGAACTTTGCAAAGCAAATTTAAACCCATTGGAGTGCCAATTTAGTATTGTCATACTGTAAGGTCTGACCGTAGCCCTTGTCCGTCACTGGGCCTGTAGGCCCGTGTGTTTCTGTTCATGCTAGCAGTTGCTGCTGTTCCTAAACTCTCCGTTTTCCGTGATCTGCAGTTTGCTGGGGTTTGTGGGAGAGATTCCGTTCCGCGACTGCATGCTGTAACGATCCTTCAGCTGAGACAGCGCGCTCATTAGCCGCGCATTAGCTGCGTCCAGAGATGCGATTCTCTTTTCCTGTGGGTAGTGACCATTAACAGAGATCAGATAGGTCAGAGGTCACAAGAGAAAAGGTGATTAATCATTTAATTAACCTTTATAACAAACAAAAGGTAACTGCCCAGCTAACAATTTTGAATAGTTTCCCCAACGTTACCATTAAATAACAAAAACGTTAGAAAATGTTATTTTACAAAGCTCTAGAAATGCTCAAAACTTCCAGATTTTTAGACATTGTATTTATATTATCGCTTGGTTAAAAGAAACATTTTTTAAATTCTGTAACGTTTTTAAAATGTTCCACTTAAACTCTAGACTAATGTGTTTGATATAAAATAAGTGACGAATTTTGATAACCTAATAACCAAATCAGTTTAACCTGATAACCAAATTAGAGAACGTTAGACAATGTTCATGAGAATTTCTCATGTAAATTCTCAGTGGGCGAGTTTGTCGCTCATCAGATCATTTATGAGACAAGCTGATTGTCCCCCGAGTACACAAACATTCATCATTAATCTTTCAAACACATTAACACTATTAAACCTTGGAGACTGACTTATTACAGGCGCTCTGGAATGCTCTATTCTGATTGGACAATTGCACCCTAGGATATTCCTTAACAACTGTATCAACAACTGCTGATCAGGGCTACTTTACTGGTGCTACCAGTAAATATTCAGTATGTACAGACAGTCGCTTATTATAACAAAATAAATCACTTCATGGCGATTCTAATATTCAATGATCACGGTTTTATTTTGACCGTCTGACTGTAATTTCATGATGTAGTGTTTATATGGTACACAAGAGGGCGCTGTGGCCCTGCAAATGGGTACACAAATAACTGTTAAAATGTATATGCACAGTGAGGTTTGTGACAGAAAATTCCTATCGTGTATTCACCTGTACTATGACATTTCTATATTTCGTATATTTATATGACTATAAACTGAAGCACATTTGTGACTGTGGCTCACCTGGGCTTCAATGATCTTCTGCTTGGAGTCCACGATGGCCTGCATGTCAGCGTGGTCTCTCTTCAGCTCCTCTTCAACCGACATTAACCTGCAACACAACAATCATCACATACATGATGTATTGAGTTCTCCCCTGAGAACACACTTCAAGAAAAGTCTCAAATTATTCTTATTCATGAACCTCTGTGACATGCAGTGAAATAATATTACTTGTCTTAGAAGTGTTTTTCTTTAGTAACAGCAACATTGTACGTGTGTGGAACTTTAAAGTTGAGCTGTAAAAAAGTTCTGACTTTTGCACCTGAAAGCTCAAGAAACATTTACACTCAGAAGTGTGTTTCCTCCAGTGCTCTCTGCATCACGCCACCAAAACAAAAACAGAAGGAATAGAATCTCATTGTGTCTCCACATTCTGTGTCAGGTGCAGAAAACTGTCTCACCCGCCTGTAGCACTCGTGGGCTGTGAACCTAAAACCGTTTAACTCAGCTGTCCTGCTTTGAGATGAGAGATGTTCACCTGGTGATGATGCTCTTCATCTGAAGCTCCTTGTCCTCCTGCTGCTTGTGTAAGCGCTCCTCAGTGTCCTCCAGTCGAGCCTGATACTCCAGCAGCATCTTCTGTGTCTGCTCATCCTGGATCTTCATCCTGGATTCGTACTCCTCCAGCCTCTTAGCAGAAACACGCAGCTTCTCCTGCAGGACAGTGATCTCCTGCTGATACTGCGGAGAAAGAGAGAAAGAACAGAAAGAGAGAGAGGGACAGACAGAGGGGAGACATTGAGGGAGAGACAGACAGACAGACAGAGAAAAGAGAGAGAGATTGAGAGAGAGAAGGGAGGAAGACAGAGAGTAAGAGACAAAGAGAGGGAAAAAGAGAGGAAGAGAGGGAAAATGAGGAAGAGAGAGTGAAGGAGAGAGAGACAGAAAGATAATGAGGAAGAGAGAGAGACAGACAGAGAGATGGAGAGAAAGAGAGAGAGAGAGAGAGAGAGAGAGAGAGGGAAAGACAGAGTGAATACCTCCTATAGCAACAGTATTAAAAAAGAACAAAGCTCTGTGTAAGAAAGAATTTACAGCTGTGGTCCGTTTCATCTTCCTATTACATAAATATAGTCTCACTAATCATCTGTGTCTGCTAAACCAGGAAAATCCAACAAAACTGCCTGAGGAAGTTTTATAGTCCACAGAGCTGTGACAGGAAGACCCTGTAAATCTTCAGATACGCGGCTGATTGACATGTTGTCGTGTGGAATTCTGCCTTAACGTCATCATGCGCATGAGCCGGCGTGGAAGTCAGTGCAAAAGCAGATGATCCCAGCAGGACCGAAGAACGTTCCAAATTCCATCCGTGTTTTAATAGAAGGCGGAAGATCTGACATGTTATAAAGTGTTAACATGAACAAATGTGTTTACGTGTCATTAAAAATATGATTTTATTATTTCTTTGCTTTGTCACAACATTTATCCACTGTATCATTATGTCACATGGCATCTGTCGCTGGGAAAAACTGCTGTACATATTTATAAACTTGCCATCGGAAGCGTGACTGAACTGTCAGGAAAATGGAAGCACAGCATCTACTCCTCAAAGAGCTTCTCTGTTGTTTTTTGGGTTTTACTTTATACGCTTCAGGCCATCCAAAAACTACAAAGAGTTTCAGAAAATGTTCTTCTCTGTTGTTCCGAGCTGCAAGTTTTCACAAACTCACTGGAGTCTCCACAGACAGACATTATATTCTGCTTCGTCAAAGGCTTTAATAAATATGCTAAGACTAAGAATAACAAGGAAAATGACCAAGGCGAAACTTCACAGTGCATTAAAATCTCCTGAGAGGATTTCTCAAGAGTTTCCACAGTCTTCACCGCATCGCTTACATTAGTGGATTCAAACACAGAAGATTTGAGATCTTGGGAGCGCAGGAAGAGGCTGCAGGATGGGGGCGTGCGATCAGTACAGAGCAGGAGAGAAAGAGCAGACAGGTCTGAACCAGTTTACAGATCTCTCTCTCTATCTCTCTCTGTTACAGTGAACTGATGTGAGTCTATCAGCCTATGTTACGACACCAGAAGAATCACATGCCAAATTCACCTGAAGGACTTTTGAATTTCTCATGTGCTCTCTAAATGATTTCCCAGCTAACAGTGAACGTTGGATAACATTCTCAAAAGGTTACAGAATCGTTGCAGACGTTACAAAACGTTACAGAATTTAAAAAATGTTTGATTAACCTTATAACCAATAACAAATGTAAATACAATGTCTTAAAATGTTTCTAGAACTTTCAAAATAACATTTTTAATCTCGTTTGTTACTTCATGGAAACATTAGGGAAACGTTCTTACTACCTTAAACTGCTAGTTTGGGTCTACCTGTCTGCAGTCCTTCAAAGCCAGCTTGAGCCGTATTAAGGCTAAAAGCTGTGTCTAAACACTTTAGTCTGAGCTTAAAATATCCTCACGTCTTGAACACCAGCTTTGGATGGTTGTCTGTCTGTCTGTCTGTCTGTCTTCAGTTCTGAGGCAGTGAACCAGCAGTATTTTGTATCTTCTATATAAAGCAGCATTCTGCGCACTCGTACCGCAGGCCGGCTCTCGTTACCTTCTCAGTTTGTGTCAGATCTTCTCTGTTTGGAAGGTCCTCTCTGTGTTTTGAATCTGGGTCCAGACTCTCCTGCTCCAGATACTGCGTGTTCATGTTAAGCAGCCATGCAGCAGTGCGGTCCAGCGCATTCGGATTGACAGGAGATGGAGCCTGAAAAAACCCAGACAAACGTTCACAGATATACATCAGCTTCTGAATCTGAATAATTCAGCACCTGTTCTGAACCGACTAGCTGACTAGTAACATCATTTCACTTCTCTTTTCAACCTGTTATTATTAAATCTTATCATTTAGTATGTTTCATAAGACCACTGGCTTGTCTCCACTGTAGGTGTGTGTGACTTTTACCATCCTTGTGAGGACATTTGGTCCCCACAGTGGTAGAAAACATGTACACATGCACGAACACACGCATACACACACACACACACACACACACACACACACACACACACAGACACACACACACACACACACACACACACACACACACACACACACACACAAGCTTAAAAGGAATGGCAGAGTAGGTTAGACATGAAAAGAAGTATTAGATGTTGCCTTCAAATTTTCCAAGGTGACAACAACACTTGAAATCGCTCTGAGAGGAGTTTGATCATTCTTTAATGAAGATGTATTTCACCAGACATCAAACGAGCAGTTATGACAATCCGAGCAGTCATTTAATCACAGTGCTGTGTGTGTGTGTGTGAGCTCCTACAATTAATTCTGCTTGTCTGCTTCATTCCCCACATCTGTGAGATGGTCTCAAGACCAAACTCAAGAGCCCTGCCTGAGTTCAGTGATGAGTTCACCCTCAGAAGTTCAAAGTGTCTGGTTCATTTAAGGATATCAGCCTAGTGGTGCCTGATTTACTGGTATCCAAATTAGCCAGAGGACAAAACAAAAAACTTCTGTTTTCTCAAGCGAGATTTCTGTTTTACAGTATTCATAGTGGGTTAGGGGTTTGTTCCAATCCCTACCTTTAAAGTTAGGGTAGGCAGTTTCAGAGAGGCTGGAAATAGCAAGCTAGCTATAAAAGCACAAGATCCCACCCTTCGTTCAGAGCGCTCTCCAAAGCCGCGCCTCCTCTGAGGGGCGCAAATACATAGTTTGACCGAGTGCAATGATTGGACGAACATGTTATGGTCCTGTGTCCTCCACAGAAGGTATTTAAATATATAAATATATTTGGACCATTTTGCTATCAGGATGTGAAGAGACTTTCAACCAACATAATAAAAAATATTTCTGGAAAGGATCGACTATCCTGCCTTTAAATATGAATAAGAGTAATAGTGATCCTTGCTTTACCAATACTAGCAAGAAGGGGATAATCTTTGCATAGAGTAAAAACTAACCTGTTTGTGCAGGGTGCGTTGTTTGGATTCTGGACTGTCCCCTTTTGAAGATGACGACTGCTGCCTTAGTCTGGTGCCACTGCTTGGCCAATCAGGAGACGATGACATCATGCTGCCACTGGAGGGGCGGGGGTAAGGGGCGGTGTTGAGTATGCTGGGCGGGGTGCGTCCTCTCGTGACCCCAGGAGGTGGCTGGTCTATCCGACGCTGCGGCCCCGTGCTGTTCTGTCGGGGGACGTTGGTTTGGTGTTGGGTCTCTGTGAGAGACAGCTGCCTGCGGGTGAACTCTCCAGAACGACGAACAAACTCATCCCCACTGCCTCCCCCACTCGCACCCGCGCTGGACTGGCTCACGAACTGATGCTTCGAACCCGCAGTCGCTCCTTCCTCTGCGTTGCTCTGGGAGCTGATGGAACTCAGGCACTCAGAGCCTGATCCTGAATCAGCCACCGCGCGGGGCGACACAGATAATCCGGCGGCCATCTGGTACACTGGGTTCTGGAAACAAAGTGGGGCGAGCAGCTGGGACCTCCCCAGGGCGCTTTCTGTGCCCGGCGTGGTGGGAGTCTGACCTGGCCTTCTCAGGGTCGGACCAATGGGCGTGTTGCCCTTGGCCGTGCGGGTGGTCCAAACTCCCGTTCCCTGGCTGACGGAGGTCTGGCTGTCGTTGATGGGGTCGCTGAAGGAGGTGTTAGGAGCGCTCTCCAAAGAACGACTGTCCTGGAGGTCCACCATGGACAGACTCTTGCTGCCGTTGGGGATCTGAACATCTGGTTCGTTGGTCTCAGAGTAACTGGAGCTGCGCGCGGGCGACGGCTGGATCACAGAGTTCCTCGTTACGAAAAACAGATCCTTGTTCTCAGGGGTCGGGGAGGGCAGCCGAGTGAAATCCACCACCCTGTTGATGGCACATTGGGACAAAAATAGGAATGAAGACATCTCAGCTGTTATTTAAAAACAGTGTCATTTACCACAACCTGCAGCTGGACGACACCATCATGAGCAAAACAACATGAGCTCGACCAATGGCATGAGTTTGAGGAGGGACAATGTGTCTGTTCGACCAATGGCATGAGTTTGTGGAGGGACAATGTGTCTGTTCGACCAATGGCATGAGTTTGAGGAGGGACAATGTGTCTGTTCGACCAATGGAGGGAGCATCTAAAAGTATCATTATTTTTGCTATTGTTCTGGCACCACCACTCGTGCCCATATTAAACATTTCACCTTTAATAAGATCAAACTCATTACCAGTCTATTAGCTAATAGATGAGGGTGCTGTGAAGTGGGTGAGGAGCGTGACTGTGGCTCAGGGCATTCGATAACAACACAAAAATTGCCTAAGGTTCAGATCTCCATTAAAACATGTCTTTGATTACCGTCAATGTTTACTCAAGAGAGTGAACCTCCTCCACAACTAAACTAAGCTGCAGGGTTTTCCTTGCATATTTAGGAATAAAATGCAAAAATATGTCTTCCACTGTCCTCTACAGTCAAAACAAGCTGACGCTGTAGGAAAAGCATCTGTATATTAACTGCATGCATTAAATCTCCACATATATAATGTACAGTTACACATTTGGCAGATTTACAGTAACTTACAGTGTATTCAGAGTCTGAAATACATTAATAATTGTGTTTCCAGTCTATAGTACCCATGACCTTGCCATAGCCAGCTTCAACAAATTCAGGTAAAAGCAACACTGCAACAATTTTGGGTTGTAATAACGCTTCTCTAATGTTTCTATTAAACAACAAAAATGTTAAAAATGCTATTCTGAAAGTTCTAGGAATTTTCAGAATGTCTATTTTTCATTTTGTGCTTGATCATACGAATGCTATTCAAACATTTTAATTTCTATAACATTTTTAAAACATTCTACTAACTGCTTAAGAATAACATTTTTGATATATGTAAAACATAGAATTCTATTTTCTATTCTATTTTTTGATAACTTTGAGAGAACGTCTGCCGACATTCTGAGAACATTCCCTGTTTGCTGGGTACCCACAAGAGGTTCCAGCAATTTGCCTGTCCACATCGTGTCAATCTGTGCCCCATTTTCACTTCACTACAGCCAGAACCGATTGTGGGCGAGTTCTTTCTGTGCGCTCTCTCACCCTTGTTACGCAGCACACAGCTGAAGAGCGTGAAACTCAGAACTCATTGTGTTCTCGAGACGACTGTAAGTAATTTGTTCACCACATGCTATGTTTTTATGCTTTTTCTTCTGAGAACTTGAAGGATTTATCCCCTAATTTCAGATGCTAAATTGGTTAGGACACAGTGTAAGAAATGCCACACAAGCTGGGTTCTGGCAGGTACGTTGGTTACTTCATTCAGAGAGGGAACAAACTATATGTACATAAAATCACTACTGCCATCACCCACCCTGTATTCTCACTGTCCATGACCATCTTCTGCAGGCCGGTGGACAGGCTGCTGCTGGGAAGGTCAGGTGAGCCCACGCGCTCAGTGGGAGACGACACGGGAACTCCCGGGGGATTGGTCAGGGCTGAATTCACTTCCCGCAATATCCGTGCTAAAGGGCCCAGTTTAGTGACTGTACTCTAGAACACAACAGAACCGTGACTAGGATTGCCAAGCTAGAGAATTTTGGAAATATTTCAAGCTGGAATATTATTGGCATTTATAGGAATTTATTGGAAATTTGGGATATTTTTTGTTAAAACGGTATCATACAAAAACATAATTATTAACATATTTGCTCCCACAACGTACGACTGGTCTTCGTTCGTGTGTCATAACTCCCATATATTCCCGTAAATTCCTGTTACGTTTCCAAAATTCCAAAATTAAATCTTTTCCTAGTAAAAATGCTTCTGTTTTAAAACAATCCACCGAACACGTCACTCACCTGATCGAGCTGCGAGACGGCTTCTGACAGCAGAGACTGAAGAGTGGAGAGTTCACGGCCGAGGTCAACATAGCCCTCGAACCCGGCTGTGTTTGAGATGGTCTCTGGGTTGGAGATCTCCAGTAAGAAGCGCTGCATGTTGGTCCATTCGTGCTCCAGGAACTGATTCATGAAGGACATGTACTCCTCCTTACTGCCGAATCTACATCATCAAACACACATTAAACACAGCTGGACTCCCGAAAACATTTCACACTCACACTGCTGTCAAATCACGCACACACTCACTTGGTGAAGTTGGCGAGGTTTTGCGTGACTTTGGCGATGAGGGTGAGGGTGCGAGCGGTGCGATCGTCAGGGTATTCCTGCATGAGACTGAAGAGAGACGGAGACATGATGGCGGGACACAGGAAGCGCAGGAACAGTGACGCGCTGATCAGACGCTCGCTGATGTCCGGTCGCCCTCGGTTACTGCACTCCTGTCTCCATGACGCGAACACTTCCTTGAGTTCCCGCGGAAACACGCTGCCCAGCAGAGACAGAATCAAACCAATCAAATCAGTCAATCAAATATCACTTATAATAAAACCACAAAGTGCTGTACAGTTTGAAAAAGACGCAACTTATTAACATGAACTTATATTAAGGAAACAGCAAAAAGATGATGGAAAATCAGTTAAAATCATTAAAAAAATAAAGAATAAACAAGTCAGTTAAAAAGTTACTACAGTGCCTAATATAAAGACTTAAACATAACAACATAACAAACAACAACATAAACACCAAACTCTCACTTTGCAACACAGTCACTGTGTGAGTTTAAATTGTCTGTCATTCACATAACACAAGTTTCACCCCCCCAATGTCACACCCGCCTTCAATTTTCACATCATCACCGCCGCCCCCCGCTGCAGCCTCCAGTTTACTGCAATCTGTCTCTTTAAGTTGCTCTTTTAAGCCAGTAAAACACAGTAAAGCTGGTGGAACTGTGGAACAGTTAGAACTTCACAAGAGCAGAAAAATAACATTTCCTTGATGGAACATCTCGCACCAGAGCCGCAGTCTCAGTGAGAGCAGATGGAGATCTTTCTCTTCTGATTAATCTTCTACACCGGCAATTATAAATTACACATTCAGGATCTGACTGTACAGCAGCCTCTTAAGTCTTCATATTTGTGCATGTTTTGTGTAAACGAGGCTTTATGAAAGGAATTGTACGCGATTTTTTCCAGAAACATTTTTTGTCATGCTGGTTGAAGGTTTCTTTACATTCTGGTAGCAATTTTTATGTAAAGTGGTCTAAATATATTTACTATCTCCTGTGTAAGGTGCAGAACCATAAAATCCTCATCCAATCATGTTCGGTCCGAATGCAATGACAGGATGTCCTACTTGCCTGTCAAACTATGTATACGTTCATGCGTTTTGGAGGAGGCGTGGCTTCGGGGAAAACTCTGAAGAGAGGGCGGAATCTTATGCTTTCAAAGCTAGCTTGCCGTTGCTAGCCTCTCTGAAACTGCCTACGTTTAAGTCAATTAATTCATTGCCACCTTCCGCTAAAACATTTAGTCCCCTGCGTGTAAAACAGAGGGTACATTTGATCCAATAGTAGTTCCACAAACAAACTCTGTTCTTCAAACCTGTGCAATAAATAAACCGGAATGCTGTATTGACCAATCAGCATCCAGAAGCAGAACTCTGTGTTTTCCGCAGTGTGTAGATGCTGATATGAGAGGTGAGTTTGATGCTGTTACCAGTAGGAGTTGATGATTTTACAGAAAGCGAGTTCACAGCACATTTTCAAGTTGCTCTGGTGTTCCTGCAGGTCACTGGAGGAACACTTTGACGGGTCCACCTCGCAGTTCTCATCTGACTCGTACAGGGCTTTGATAAACTCCCCTGAGACAAAGATCAGACAGGGTAGCAAGATAAACAATGTGAAAATCTCATTTTAGTACAGCATACAGGCTACAGTACAGTGCAATTGGTTTTAAAGGATAGTTCAAGTAATTTATCCGTAACGGTTGCCTCTCCAGCGCCATCTCTGTTCGAAACATAAAATTGCAGGTCACTTGCTGAGTTATTATGCAGAATAATTTATTTAGTTTAAATTCCAAACAACTACTGTAAGAACAAGCTACAAACACTGCACCATCTACAGTATGCAGATATGCAAAACAGGCAAAAAATCAGACCTGACAGCTCAAATGATAAAATATTATTACAAACTTGCTGTTGTGAATCAGGGTAAGATGAAGAGATAATGCTGGACACTGATCTATTAATGTACTTGCTCAGCTTGTTCATTTTTAACCCAAAAAGTTATAGATTGCAGCTTTTAAAAAACGAATAGTACTGTTAAAACATTTTTTAAAATTATGTTAACGCCCATGATATGAAAGACCCAGTCATATCAGTAGCCTAATAATAACTAATAACTATAACTCCCTCATGGGGCGGACATGCTGAGATCACATGACCTCACTTTATCATCATAGCCCCCCTTTACTGGACACATCTGCTCTTACAATACATTATTATAATTTACTTCTACAATGACACGAGACAATATAAACAAACAAACAGTGTCACTGAAACATTATTAATGCAGCCTTTGAAGTTTTAATCTTATATGCAGTAAACATTCAGTCACTTTTCATGTCCATCCCCTGTGTTGTTACTGCATTGAAAAATTAGCCAATCAACGGCTTGCTTCAACTTACCCATGCTGAAAAAATGAACCAATTAGTTTCTTGATTTAATTCTGTAGCGCAGAAAACTAAAGAATTGTCTTCATCTTTTTTAAATGCAAATGAAAGTACGGTCTGTTTTCATGGTGTGAAATATTTTATGAGTGAAATCTTCTTGGCAGGTGCCTGAAAGAGCTCCTCTGAGCAAAATTGGGCTTTTCTGGCCCCCTCACTGGATTTTGTGGGCGTTTCACAAATCCAGTCGGCTTTCTATGAGTTTTTGATTTGTGTTAAATAATTAAACAGAACTTCAAACACACAGACACGCAAAAGGCAGTAAATTATTGATCCTATATTTTCACAACCGTATTTGACTGCCGAAAACTACAGGGATTCTGGGTAAAACACAGAATTGCTTTGGATGTCAGAATAAAGGTGTGTGTGTTTTTTTACCTAACGCATCCTGCAGGTATTTCTGTCCCACTAGTTTCAGGTACTCCTCTATCGCTTTAGTGGCCAGCGTGTTCTCACGGAATATGAGATGTTCATTGTCCCCACACCGATCCACCTCAGACATCATCAGATCAGTCAGAAAGTCCTAAAGGGACAAAACATCAACATGTTGTTACTGATGAGCGGCATGTGCAGAGAAAGTCTTTAATTCTGAAAACAGCGCCTGATGAAAACCTTCAGTTCCACCGACAAAATGAATTAATTTCGCGTACCGAACAGAATTGCAAAATTTATAACAGCCCCGCCCCCAAGCACACGCCATTGGCTGACACAATGTTGCTCTACTGCGCTGGTCAGGATATTAAAACAAACAGAAACGTAAAAAACAGAAACTTTTACGAGCGCCACAGTGCTTGTTTACTTTTCAAGAAAAACAACCTATGAATTACTTATAGCTGTCTATGCACATTAAATTAGGCTAAGAGAAAGTTTACAACATCTGAAAGTAACACAGCCTTTATACTGAACATACTTAAGAACACCAGATAAACGCTAAGTACGCTGCCTGCTGTGCGGCTAGTGGTCTAGGTTTGATTTCCTCTCTTAACATCTGCCTATCTTTGATCACTGTTTTGGATGTCCTGCATTTGTTTTTGAAGCACCCAGAGCCCGTGTCTCACCAGCTGATCTGAGAACAGCGCATACATCTGACAGAGAGGATGCAGGCGCTTTGGAGTCTGAGCATGTCACTGTTGTATCATCTCAATCTGTTCCAGATTGAGATGATACTACAGATATCAGGCAAGCCAAGTGACTCATATGCAGTGATACTGTATTGATTGGGGGATAATGGAGGCTGTATACTCCAACGCAATTTCCTCTGGGATTCACTGTGATATTCTTTCCCTCACTTCCTGTTTTCCTTCTCCCGTGATGCGTATCCTGTGTCCTGGCTCCGCCTCCACCGTCTCTGTAATTAGTTTTGGCTGAGTACATTCACCACCAGTACAAACCCAGTGTGTAAACATGCTAAAGATGTTTTCTCAGGCTTTATAGACACATCACCTGTAACAGCAAGCTTCAATGCATAAAAAATGGTTCATATAAATCTCTTCAATTCTTATAAGTGTTATACAATAGCTTTGTGTGGAATACATAGTGAAGTTAAAACCGATATTAGCTGAAAATCTTCCCTTCAAACACTGCTCTGAAAATTACATGCGATCTGAAAATGAGTTGTGGCCGAGATTTCATGACATTTCATGGTTATTTTTTACTTGTTTTTCATTCAATGGAAAAAAACATTATACTAACTGTGAGTACATACACAACTACATGCCAACTCTTGTTAATTTGCGACTACATATCGACTAACTACCAGAGTATTTAAAGGTTAGGATCAGATTTTGGGTAACGGTTAACAGAACAAGTTCACATACTTTCTGAGACCATCTGAGACCATCTATGACATGAAAGACACAACCTGTGCTGAGACAATCTATGACATGAGAGACACAACCTGTGCTGAGACAATCTATGACATGAGAGACACAACCTGTGCTGAGACCATCTATGACATGAGAGACACAACCTGTGCTGAGACAATCTATGACATGAGAGACACAACCTGTGCTGAGACAATCTATGACATGAGAGAGACACAACCTGTGCTGAGACAATCTATGACATAAGAGAGACACAACCTGTGCTGAGACAATCTATGACATGAGAGACACAACCTGTGCTGAGACCATCTATGACATGAGAGACACAACCTGTGCTGAGACCATCTATGACATGAGAGACACAACCTGTGCTGAGACAATCTATGACATGAGAGAGACACAACCTGTGCTGAGACCATCTATGACATGAGAGACACAACCTGTGCTGAGACCATCTATGACATGAGAGAGACACAACCTGTGCTGAGACAATCTATGACATGAGAGACACAACCTGTGCTGAGACCATCTATGACATGAGAGAGAGGTGAGAGACATTTCTCCACACTTCAGGGTAGGTGGTGCTGTCAGCTGAATGTCGGTGAAGGATAACAGTGTGTGCATGTCTACAGCTGGCCCTGATTTCTGCTGATGCTCTGGCATGGGATCAATGATTTGCAGAAGATGTATGTTTGAGTTTAGAGAGATAGAGTCAGACTCATTATTTAACGCCTCGGACGACCTCTGTTTTGAGAATTCTGTCGTGGACACCTGCGTAGAAGACAACCTGAACATGCCAACAGATTTTGTCTTATATAAGACAAGAAACAATACAAAACACAACCTGCAAACCACACGTTCCAAATAAATTGGGCCGCACAAAGCTCTCTCAGCCGTCACCAGTGGGATCCGGTGATAAAGGCAAATCTGAGTTGTTTTTCTAGCTGGCACGCTGAAAGGCATTGTGGGTATGACAGTGAGAGGATCAAACAAGGCCTACTTTCTCCAAGGGCTCTGCATCTTTGGCAGGCGTCACAGCGCTCAGTATTCAGTTAGAACCCGAGAGCTTAACACAGCGGTCTGTGGTGACACTGTCTCTTAATCTTTCCACCAATAGAATATCTTCCCCACACGCCTGTCACATCTCATCAAAACACGTCTATAGCTATAGCACCACAATCAGCACAAAACAGGAGAAGATGACCAGTTTGTACACTGTGCAGGGAGGGTGCACGGACAATAGTGTGGAGCCAAAAACGTGCAGCTCAGTTTAGAATAGAACGCTAACGTACTGCTTACCGCATAGCAGGTTTGTAACTGAACGCTCACACAGGATGCCGAAATGGAATCTGGATTGGACGGACAGAAAGAGGAATTTACTAAAATTATTTTTATTATAATAATTATAAAAATGTAATCTTTATTAAAATCGCTTATTTTATAGCAATTACCGCACGTTAAATATTGATATGTATTTTATATTGATATGTGAATGTATTGGTCACAAGTTAAATTGTGTGACAATTAAAACCAGCTATTAAAAATAAGTTTAATTATATAAAAAAATGACAAAGTTCTAAGAGTAAATTAGAGCATTCTGGGTATTTTAAGGTTCTTTTGCCCTGGTGCATACAACTGTAAAAATATCCAAAATATAATGAAAGTTTAAAAATGTACACATTTCCATATATGTAGTATTATTACTTTACACATTAAACAAGCTAAATGAACAGGCATCTTAATCAGAATATAGTGGTTTATATAGTGAATATAGAAATAGAAATTTGGGGGGGGGTTAGTTTACTTGGACCAGCAAGCAAACACCCTGAAAACCCTAGCAACAGCATAACAATACATTCAGAAACCTTAGCAACCACAAATCCTGACAACTACTAACATCATCCCAGTTTGGCTGTTATTTGTCTGTTATTTTGCATCACACGTGTCTTCTGTGAGACATACATCATGTTCAGAGAGTGTGTCTCATGAGAGAAGCTACAGGTTCAAAACTATAAATAAACACCAGCTTATTCAACTCAACCGATACAAACGTCAACTCCCTGCGAAATCTGAGACAACATACTATTATGTTGTATCAGTATATCTATTAATATAGATTTAGCTGCTTGTTCATTTAGCTTGTTTAATTATATCAAGGCCACAAAACGGGTATCTGTGGCCACCTTCACAAACTGTAAATTCAGAGTCGCTTTCACAAACAATGGAGTCATTACACATCACTGTTCCTCAATAGCCTGCGGAAGGTTGTTCGAGTCGTGTCGATGCTGCATGTTTACAGCCACGTCAGGCAGGCATTAATAAGTAAGCAGTGGCTCATTAAAATGGCCGTGTATGCAGTCAAGATCCGCACTCTGCTCCGGGTCATCAAATAATGACTACTGGCCCCAGGCCCCGCCCTCATAAGCCCCGCCCATCCCAGTGCACAGCCCGCTGATAAATGAAGTTGGGCATTTTAGCTCCATTTCTGTGTGTGACCACATCCTTAAACCAATGCCTGAATTAATATAAGCTGATTGGAATGGGGCGTGACACTTGGAATTTCCCTCAGGCATGCTGAGGACAAATCCTGTGCACACACCAGCAGTTCTTGATGGGGAGGGCCTGAATCATGTTCTCCAAACACTACCCCAGCTACCAGGAAACGTTCTCAGAACACTGTCTAACGTTCATTAAAGTTCAAATAAATGTTCTTGCGGTAACATTAGTAGAACACTATTCTAACATTATACCACATATATTAAAAACCTTATCCTGAAGTAGATAGTGGAACGTTTTAAAAACATTACAAAATGTTTTATTAGGTTATATATCCAATAACAGTAACACATTTAAAAAACGTTTTGAACGTTCCGGTAACTTTCTAAATAAAATTTTTAACGTTTTTGCTGCTTAATGGAAATGTTACAGAAACATTCCTACAACCTAAAATTGTGAGCTGGCACTCGGGGACGATTAATACACAAAAACACAGCTGGACCTGCAGCAGCGTGACCGACCGATCCCACATATAATCGTTCTCCTTTATTACTTACTAAAAACTGGCCGGCCACAATTTTAAATAGATCTACTGCTGTGGCTTTCTGGCATATTTTATGACCAATCTGTGCAGAAAATCATATTAAATCCTCTGTTCTCCAGCACCTGGACACTCAAAGGAAATCCAATATACTGTAGTCGATGCAACCTTATGCGTCATCCAAAACATAACACGCGCTGCCAGCCAGTTATATGCTAATTCTAATTTACCTGGCAAGAATAATCAGTGTGTACAGATCTCAGTATTATCTAACTCCAAATTTAATTGTTGCCAAATGTTGTTGTTCTGAAGACAGCTTTAAAATGAGACACCTCATACAAGCAGACGTTTCATAAACTATTATTAGTGAATAATCCAGCTAATCAGGCAGGGCTGTGGACAAAACCGGGAAGCTGAGAGGATCTGTGGTATGCAGAGCACGACAATGGACCCTATTTACAGTAACACAGCCGATGAAAACAATATACTCGCAAACCAGCTCTGACCTTGTAAATGAGGGACAATGCAGTCCATAACCAATTAGCTTTGCTGTAATGAAAGACTGTGCTCTAATCCCTGTTAACAGGGAATGTTCTCAGAACGTTGGCTAAGTTCCTCAAAAGTTTTCTGAGCATTATCGAAAAACTTTCTTGCAGTATCCTTAGTAAAACTTTTTTAATGCTATACACCATATCAAAAACATTATTTTGAAGCAGTTAATGAAATGTTTTAAAAACGCTACAAATTTAAACAAGTTTGAATAACGTTCTTATAAACAAACAACAACGTTAACAAAACTTCCCCCATTTTGAACGTTCCCATAGCTTTTTTCCAAAATAACATTTTTAACATTTTGAACCTTAATGTTAAAATGTTGGGGAAACGTTCATGCAACCTAAAATTTGTTAGCTGGGATCACAGCGCGACCACTTCACTCACAAAAACAACCACTGTAGAGTTTGTATTGTGCACTGTGGAGACAGGAGTGTGTTGGGAAAGTTTAGCTAACGAGGTTGCTAAAAAACCGAATCTATTTTTCATTCAGCACCGGGTGGTAGATAAGTAGAACTCCTATAAAGCGCTCTCGTTCAAGCACGTCTGCACAGAACAGACATAGCGTTGTGGGGTCGCATTATTACTTAGACCCAAATCCTGAATAAGCTCACAGCTGCACTTGACAATAATGCGATTCCCGCATTCTGAAAGAACAGCGCGGCACATTTCTGTTATTGTGCAGCTCCATTATGATGTAACGACGACTCAATGCTGTCAAAGTGCAGTTCTCAGTCTCACAGCACTTGATCAATAATGACAGATGAGTGACAAAGCGCCAGGCGCGTGTGATGTCGTCATTTTCCGGACAGATCCACAGCGACTGTATGAGTCGCTAGAGCACTCGTTCTTAAGTTAATGAGGACGATCCGAGCTCTCAACTCGGTTCACAGTTTAGAGGTTTACATAAAAACCTGGAACGTCTGGCAACACTTTTGAGCGCAATACTGAGCCCACTGCTAAGCGAAACTCTTCGAAATAATATAAAATCTTACACCAAACCTACACTGCATAACTCTTCATGACGTAATGAAATAATTACTGGAGTTTTACTCCAAGTCTGTCAGCTTTGAGACACATCTATATGCTAGTGTACTCACAACTGCTATAATGAACTTGCAGCAAATAAACACATTTAAAATTAATCAGGCACAAAAACTAATCAGGCACAAATCATGCCTCCCAATTCCTGTCCAATCAACTTCTTAGGTCTTGTACCCGAATACCACCTGACCAAAACAACCCACCAGATTTTAGTACAAGCTACATAACAGCTGCCTAACTAAATGCATTTAACGTCATTTAAAAAGAAGTGGCAAAACAAGTTTCCCTTCGGGGACAGTAGACCAGTAAAAACATACTTTGACTTTTAACTTTGACAAATTCTTACACAAACATACAGAGTGATGGACTCACCTTGGCTTTGCCTGTGCTTTGTAAGATATGAACTAATGCGCACGCCATCTCCTCCTTGTTCTTCACACTCAAAGCTGGCTCCAGCACTGAACACATTAACATATAATTGTTGGTAATGTACTCTGCAAACTCCTTGTACATCTCCATGGGAAGGATGCTCATGCTCTGGTATCGTGACTTCATTCGGAGCGTGGGCCCCGGACTCTTCCCTTTATTGGGATTTGGAGTGCTCACGGAATACCATTTTTCCACGAACTGTCGCCCCGTGACCGTCACTATAGGGATACTGACCAGCCCGATGTAATTATTTTTGTCCTTCTTTTTCTTTTTGTCCGTTTCCTTGTAAACGTGCACGGTGATGCTCTTGACAGAGGGCAGGTTGTTAAACTCGAAATGTTCGCCCCAGAAGACGTTGTCCGTTTTGAGTTTGCAGGTGGTCCGCGCGTATAACGCGTCATCCAGACAAAGTTCGCAGAAATATTTTTTCTTGGCTGGCAAGTCTTTGGCCTCCACAATCCAACACTTCAGCATGTTCTCCACTCGACGGGTGTTATCCTGCGAAACAGAATGAAAACACTGATTATGATACACCCTGTTTATTTTAACACATGAAAACATATATTTCTTGTATTGAAGACACATTTTGTCTTATAAATGTTCATAATATTAATCAAACAATGTAAAAACTCTTTGTTGTAAAAACCTCCAAAGATATAAAAAGGTATTAGCTCATTTTTAGAAATCGCTAAGTTAACTGCGTTATTGTGTACGTTTTACTTCTTAAAACAATGTTTGTCGATTTTTAATATCTTGCATTACTATTTTCCCCCAATATTTCCGTCATCAGTATGTTTTTAGTAGAATTGTTTGATTTTCTCCATAATGCACGTTTTAGTCTCATCACTGACGAAATCAAAATCACTGGTCGACGAACATTTTTGTCAGTACTGTCTATGACAAGATTATTACTGGTTACAGCGACATCTGCAAGGTAAGCCAGAGACTGCAGAAAGAAATGAGATAATCCCAGACGTACTTTAAAAAATTAAGCCAGGTTAATGCTGCCAAGTCAGAAAAGATCAATATGAGAGACAGGATATACAAAATTGTAACATGCTGACTGTAGCTTAAAGCTCATCTCATCTAGAATTACCCAGAATTCCGCTGACTCATCTGGCTTACCTTGTTGGGTTGCACAGCACGTCTTAAATTCTCCATCCATTTGTCTCTCTCCGCAGCCGACCGACACGAAAAGCATTTGCTTCCTGTTGAAGTAGTTACCTGTAATTACAGATAACAATTATCAAATAAGTGCATTAATGGAGGCAGAGAGAACATAGCAGATCAGAGGACGGTAGACATGAGCAGTGAATTCTACAGCACTCAATCAAACGTTCTCCATTTCATATGAAGAAAGAATAAAACTCTCAGTCTGCTTGAACAGACAGAGAATACTCTTAGATAAAATGCATTTATCGCATCACATGCGAAAACTGAAAGCCGTGTTTGATGCGGGGGCATTTTTATTTAAAATTCTTTTCTACAACAACAACAGATCAGGAGTTTTCGCCTTTCTTTTTATCAGCCTGTTTTTGCTATCCTAACAAATGTATCATTTTATTGTTTCCATTTAACCTTGATGTTTTCCTTGCAGTTCACCCCAATCAGAAGAGACCTGGGGTCCATTTCTGCATTGATACAGCTGGTGCAGGGTGTTGAATGCAATCCAACTTCCTGACATTTTTGTACTGCTATAATTCTATAACTGAATAAATACTGAAGTAAACAAAGCATAATCTGTAGCGGACCTTTAACAGACCCCTGTGGAACTCCAGCTAACTCTGAATGTCCCACTCTTTCCAGTTGGCATCTGAATGCACTGTGACAGTCACACAGCTCTGTGTGAACTGGCCTGGTGACACTCACTGCTGGTGAGCAGAGAGAAAGAGAGAGAGAAAACACTCTCTCAGACCCACCCGGTCAAGGATGGGAGGAGTCGGTAAGGCCCGGCTGGTATTAAGAAAATCTGCAAGCAGGTGCCTGATTACGGGTATACTGCAGATAATTCACGTGTCTTAGCTTTATGATCTGACAATTACATAACTATTTTATTATATTTTATTTTATTTTATTGAAGAATTAAAACTCATAATTTAGCACCGTTCACACAAAGCTTTTCTGTTCTGTCTGGTATTTTTTTATTGTAGGTCTATGCACACATGCTGTTTTTTTAATGTTCTGCATCATGACTGCCAAGCTTTGTAAGATGAATTAAAAGTATATCAAGCCCCTCGCGTCTCATTCCAAGCCTGCGCTGTATGACTTCAAAGGAAATCTGCGTACAGAAGCATGATCACAGTCGTACAATTTAGGTTTCCTTTTTGTCTGCATCCTATGACCTTATGATTATATAACCATCTGTTCCAAGCGAACATCAAAACTCTATACGTGCAATTCATACAGGAATCTAGCTGCAACAGTTTCACCAAAGGCAGTGAGGCAAAGTTCTCAACCTTCTGAAAAAAGTGGAAATAAAGTTTATATCCACTGGAATGAAGTAAAAGTTGTAACTCTTCCTGGTTAAAAATGAACAAAAATCTTATTGAGCAGGTAGATAACAGATCAGTGTCAGATTAGAATTTATAATAACAAAAAACTATGCAGTTACATGGTTAAAACTGTTAATTGAAAAACGAAGTAATACCAATTACAACTGATTACGTTAGAAATATTTATGTTCACCAACACAAATGTTTTTTAAATGCATTTAGTTTCTGTTCAATTGCGTATAAAACCATCCAAACACACAACATGTCCACAGACTTGCATTAGAAAAGGACAAAATCTCGTTTATTATGGCAGACGGCAACTGTTGCTAGGGCAGGACTGGTCAGTAACGTCTTCAAAGCAGGGCTCAGTGAAGGGCAGATGCAGAGACTCACCTCAAAGCAGAAATCCTGTCCCAGGATGCTGCTGTGCACCGGTTTGATGAGAACTTCCTCCTCCATACTGAGATCAAGAGCTTCTACTGCACTGCTGGGACTGAGCAACGACTCGTGAGATCGTGATTCCTTCAGCCTCGGCATCAGATGGGATCTACTGGAGCCAGACGGGAAGAGAGGAACATTCATCATTTTACAATCATGCATTTGACATACAGTGTCCATTTGCGCATGTTCCCAGGGAATCGAACCCGTGACCTTGAGTTTCTAACACAATGCTCCCCTAACCAAGACAAATGGTGGAAAAGGAACCCAGCTAACGGGGAACATTCTTAGAACATTGGCTAATGGTCCCTAAAAGTTCTCTCAAAGTTATGAAAAACGTTCTTGCAGGAACAGAAGTAGAACTTCTGAGTAAATGTCATTACAGAATAAATGTCTGGGAAATGTTCTTACAACATAAAATTGTCAACTCGAAAGGCATAATATCTCTTGAACACTGTGCAGGTCAGATGCAGTTACAGGAGACATCTGGTGGAGGTTCTTGCTGCCAAGAAGGTTCAACCAGTTATTAAACATACTCTACACTGTGAATGTGTGTTCAAATAAAGACCAGAATCCATAATTGTTTCTGCTTTAAGCAGACTGTGTTTGACTATGGCTGTGATTTAGCTGAAGATCAGACAGAAGATCAGCTCATAGTTAAGGTGGAGTTAATGGAACTAGTATGTGGAAGCTCTCTGAAGTGTCACAGTGAGGTGTCAGCTTCTCCCTGCCTGACCACTCATTTGCTCCACTTCAGCACAATCATGTTGAACTGCGCACACAAGCAGAAGCTTCCAGGCACCGTTATGACATCTGTGACGAGGATCAAAGGGGTGGTGACCCCGCAGGGCATTTTTTATTAAACATCAAAAAGCAGCATTACTCAATCGCCAGCGATGTTGACCCGACACAGGAAGTGGAAAGCAAATTCAGCCCTCCGAGTGTTGAACTTTACACGTTTTTGAATAAAACAGCCCAAGAGCATGTTAAGATGACTATTCCTGTCAGAAAACGTTATAAAACATGCACACATGTTTACACCCATATTCTCTTAGGAATGGAAAAGCTCAATATCGCAACATTTTGTCCTAGAACATAATTACAGTGAGAGCAAGTGAAGACGAGAGACTAGAGAAACGAACTCCACAGTGTCTCAGACATAAAGAGAAACATCAGAAGGTTTTTGTATATGATCTATAAAAAATGAAAACAACAAAACTCTCCTCTGCTTATCTGACACAAACTGTAAGATAAAACACCAAAGCATGTTATCGCAAAAAAACATTGAAAAAAATGGATTTAGTCAATTTAATGTTTATTTATTATGATTATAGTTCATTTATTTATTATAGAAGCTGTTTCAGTCCAATACGCGTCTTTATAATGAAGAAAAACCATCACAACTTTTGTTTCATGGTTAAAGACAGTAACCAAAAACAAAGCAAACAATAAAAAACATGAGCACCCACACAACATCAGTCATGGGCAATAAAACTCCTCTCAGATAAATCTCACAGGAAGTTCACCACATTAGCCCTCTGATGCGCTCCGAATCGCTGGTCATTTCTCCTCTGATGTGTTAAGAAAAGTCAACGCGGCACTTCTTTGCTCTGTGGTGTGTTTAAAGCATTGACGAATGACTCACTGCGGGCGGTGAGCTGATATCAACACTCGTACAGCGTCTCAACGGCGGTTATGTCAGCAAACCGGCAAAACGGCAGTTATGTCAGCAAACCGGCGACGACCCACAGACATCCCGAGGCAAACATATGCTCTCCCAAAACAACGGCAAACATTACAAGCAAACGTCAAGAAAATGGCAGATAACCATGACGGGACTGGAAAAACTTTATTAAATAGCGGCATCAGCACACAGCGATGTATTCACATCATTACGTGATGCAAAGGTCACGCAGACAGCTGCGCAGGCACACAGTTGTGCTATGGGTCTGGGCTTGTGATGAGTCATGGGCAGGCCCAGACGCAACCTGCAGACCTCACAGGGCTAATTTTTGGGGAAGGCCTGCGGAAGGGGATTCAAACGTGGTAACATCTGTTAAATACATCTGAGAGTACTACACTCGTATTGGTAGCTGAAAGATAAAATGATACAAAACTTGTCATAAACTGAAGTGTATTTGCAGGAATTGATTTATTGCATTCACTGTCATCATTTTTAGTTTAAAATATCAAATAGAAGCTTTTACTGTGGCAAATAATCTTTTTGCATTTTGAGTTTTTACTTTTTACTATGTTTGTAAATATGTAGAACTGTTTTTGTTGAATTGCAATCCAATGTTTATGTACTAGACAACATAAAAATGCTTTTTCATCTGTGTTTAAACACTGTATAATTTAATATTTCCATTATCGATGATCAACTTTTAATTTCTTACTAAAGAACAATCAAACATGATCATTGTTAACAGGGTTAGACAAACAAACTCTTGTTCCCGAAGGCTATTAGAAAACACGCAAAACATTTGCATTCTAAGCACAAACACTAATGAGGTTTACTGAGAAACGGTCATAAACGTTCCAGCTAATCTGTTAATCTGATAACTATGTATATATAAAGATGGTTTGCTTGTTTCACTGGAAACGCCGCAAGCAAGATCAGAAAAACAGGAAAAACTTTTTACTCCACTGATCCAGCACAGTCCCAGAGCAAAACAAGACCCTCAGTGAGTCAGTGTTACGATTATCCTTGATTTTCCTGCAAGATATGAGATGCCAGACTTGGAACGCATGTTCGCTGCACAGTGCCTAAAACATTTCGGAATGTCTTGGTTTCTGGGCACCCCCAGGAACAATCTGCTGCATCTTAAACACACCCACATCCATATTAAAAACACTGGTCTCGCTGTCAGGATTTCTGGATCACTGTCTCAGGTTTCTTGGGTTTGCATGTCTAATGAGCATTAGAGAACGCAAAATACAGAATGCTTTTCTTTAAAAGATCATTTTACAAAAATGATCATAATTTCTGAGGTAAATGAGGTCAATAAAAGTTTAAAACCATGAGGAAGCAGCAGTTACAAGTCTCAATTGTATCATTACCCCAAGACGCCTGAGAGAAACTAACCAAAAAACTCGCATTTATTAAAACAGCATTTTCATATTATGACTAGTAAATCGGTTCTTACAGATATTTTCATAAACCAATAATACGTGACTGAGGACAGCAGCATATTGTGGACTCAACAGACTTTGTGTGTACTGTAAATACATTAATGTTGTAAAGTGCAGAATGCTGGATGGTCTAAGTTTGTGTCCTGCACGCTACATCCACAGCGTACTCCGCCTCCGACCGCTCCCACACTCCCCGACAGGAAGTGACCCTCCCTTGACATCTCCGCTCCAAATAGGAAATGACTGCCAAGCAAACCAGCAATACAAGCGAGTTTTTTTTACAGAGAATGACAACAGCTCTGAGAGGCAAACTGTGAACCTGGCATACAGCACGGTTTATTGAAAATTTACACATGCCCTGTAGCGTAGCTGGAAAATGCAAGTACACTAATATTTTACAGGTTATCACAGGCTGCAATATGAATGCGCAAGATGCACATCAAATTAAAGAGAAAATGCAGCCTTACCGGGAATCAGAAGAGATAGGCGGTAACGCTGTCGTCTCATTTGAAACTACAGCACTAAGCCCCTTATTTTATAATCAGAAAATCTTTTGGGGACTAAAGGAACAATGTAATATTTCAGAATCCCTTAAGGCCCAGTACAAAGCTTATTACTGCATTTCCACAGCTGCGAGTTCATAGATGAATCATTATGTAATGTACAGACGAGGTCACTTTTAAAATCGACAAGCCTCTTTTATAGAATCCTTATTCGGGTGATTTTAAAGCATGGGAAAGAAATTCACTCATTTTCATTTTTGATGAAATTAGAGATAAACAACGGTCGCGTTGTTCCGGACGTTTTCTTTGTCAAGAACTACAAAAACATTTCAAGATTATTAAAGAACATAGCAGGATTTCTTTCTGTCACGCTGCACCTGTTTTAGAAAATAAGTTAACATCTGGCTATCCTAGTAAAACTAATTAAACATATATTTGTATATGTTGACAGTGTATGTCATAAAGGGACGATGTATACAGTCTTTTATAGCTTACTGTCTAGGAACCTTTAAATAACAGGACAAACTTTAAGTTTACAGCTTATCAAATAAATGACTATAAAATATTAATTTTGAAAATTGACTACGGAGCGCTACATTTGACTACAGATTTATGAATAAAGTCCAATCAGAATTAAGCTATGCTAATTGGTGCACACAAAGTGCAAACACGAAGTATTATTAGTGTATGACGTCAATAATCTTGCGTTTATGTACAACAACAACAACGTGTTTATTTTTTGGAAGGAGACATGCGTTTATTTGCGTGCTTGGAAAGTGTAATCAATGCGCACAAAACACGGCGCTAAATGTATAATTAATCGCGCAAACAGAAGAGCGAATATCAGATATCCGCAAACACCAACGACCAAACACCGAAGCACCTCTAATGATCCGCCCGTACTGATGTCAACAAAACGTGCCGCCACCCAGTAACGGTGGAATAATAGATCTCATCACATGCATGCGCGTCCTGACATTGGTGCCTTTGGTAACAAACCTTACCAAACGCACTCGTAAAGACCTCAAGACCAAATACACCGTGCGTATTGTATTGGTCACTCGGCGGGTGATTGTGTTACATCTGTCCCCACACAAAGGACAGAGTGGTGATGCTGCGCGGAGTTAAAAGCCCTGATCTATCCACTACTCGGAACCCCCGCTGGCCGCGACAGCGCGTCCCGTGACAGCGCTGTTCACCGTTGATTATGGCCCCGGTAACGCGGACAAACGGCAGGAACCCGCTGAGAGTCTGTGCATCGTCTCTCTCTCTCTCGCTTTCTTTCAGCACCGACGGGCATTAATGAGATGCCATTCAAGCACAATGCGTCGCCGCAGGGATCTGTGCGCGCAGCGTCCCGGGAACGCACTCTCGTCCGTTTCGATCGGCTGGATGTCTGTCGGAACCGTGGGGATTCTGGGACGGAATACTCACCGGGCATGCCGTCAAGATCCCCGATGAAGATGAGGATGAAGAGGAGAGCTCACAGCTCCATTTCTGCAGCGTTTGGTGACGGCTGGGCTGCGGCCCGATGCCACTGGGAACAGAAGACGCACGCAGTCTGTTCGCAGCGCGCTCGGGGAACGCGCGCACACACACACACACAATCACACGCAGCCCCGCCTCCCTCTTCTCTCCCTCTCTCCGGCCTCCTCGTTTAAACTGTCACACCGGCAGAAATGGAGGCAGAGGCTGATGTAGACCCCCACTCATATTTAAAGTGGGCAACAGATCCTTTAACACACCGCGGGCTGCGCAAATCTCGCTCGCTCTGTTGGTTACACTGCTGCTGTGTGCAACGGAAGCAGCCGGAGCGCAGTGTGAGCTGGCCCCGCCCCCTTCCCCGTGTTCTGCTCTGTGTGTGTGTGTGTGTGTGGGTGTGTGGCCTTTGTCCTGTGCTCAAATCTCATATGGCTACAATTATAAAAGACAATATCTCCTAACAAGCATGTTTGCTGGAGTTAAATTGCAAATAAAGGCCACTAAGTAACCACCTAGCAACACCGGTGACACCCTGGCAACCACACAGCATCCTAACACTTTGATGGCAAAGAGAGTGAAAACAGAGAATGTAAACCGAGAACAGCAGATTCTTAGATAGATGAATAGATGAAAGTTATTTATTTTGTAGTTTTATCATTAAATACAATTTTAATTTATACACACTGTATTTTAATTTGAGAGTGTAACAGCGTGTGGAAAAAATGTCCAGGCTATAAAATGAACCACAGATTTTCAGTCTAGCTCAAACCTTTTTAACAGGCAAAATGACCAAAATACCTTAAAAACAATTAATAGTTAGTAAACAATTGATACTGAAAAAGACAAATGAATTCAGATTTATTAAAACGGCATTTTGCCAGCTTTAATAAATAAAAACTGTACACCTACTGTACAGTGTACAATATCACATCTTACTGTTTGTGTGGCTTTTCAATGGAGACCAAATCTATTTAGATTAAAAGTTTTGTACCAATTAAGTTTATTAACACAAGTCTATGAATGTGTTGTATTCTAAAGAATGCTCAATACACTCTCATCTCTGTCTTACAGTCTCTGGTTTATCTATGTTCTCCCTAAGGCATTCAAAAGCTTCTGGGTGGAGAAGCAAAAGTCAGTTCCATGTCCTTCAGGGCTGAAACAATGAGGTCATGTCTTTGTTACAGGCTGGAAACACAGAGGCGGGATATGACAGAATTTTCTCCGTGTGGGCGTAGGACACTGGATACAGACACGCTCCCCAACAGAATTCATTACATGACACACAATATTCCGAAAGAAGACTACAGCAAAGGAGAGAAATTTCCTACCACCAGCTGCCCAGACAGCAGTGAAACATTCTCAGAACATTGGCTAAATTATTCAGTGAACATTATTCTAAATGTCCTCTTCAAGTTATCCAAAACGTTCTTGCTGTAACGTTAGTAGGACATTTTTTATGTTATATTCATTTGATACATCGAAAATGTTATTCATAAGTTGTCAGTGGAACGTTTTAAAAAACGTAACGGCTTAAACAGTGTTTGAATACTGTTTTTATAACCAAGCAACAATGTTAATACAAAGAAACTGGACTAAGAAAAGTTAATACAAAAAAAGTTAATATCTTAGTTATTACAACTAAGAAACAAAAGGAAATTTTCAACATTCCCAGAACATTAGAAATAACATTCTTAACGTATTTGTTACTTAATGGGAACATTAAGGAAACTTTCCTACAGCCAAACATTGTTAGCTGTGTGGGCTCCCCCAAGCTCAACCTTTAAGATAACTTACCAAACGTACGCGAGTCGCTTGTCAGACAAATGAATAACACATACTGCTGCTGTTCCCCACTACACACGCTTTCCCCACAGCACGCCCGCGATTTATTTTCCAGCGTCATTCTCTCGACCTTACGTGCATGCAAACAAAGAGCAATTACTTTCTAAACTACAAGCAATTACTTTTTATCTTGTAGCTTTACCCAATGGTGCTGCACCTGACTTAGGGAGTTGTGTAAGTCTTTCATTTGTATTCCTCAGACAGGATTCTTCAAACATTTGCACGCGGGAATTTTAGCAAAGACAATACAAAACAACGTTTCGCTTTGCTTTTCTCACCGGCCTGCTAGGTTGTCAACAGACTGAAAATGATTATGAACGCAGTGAGGCAGATGCAGCAAGCCGCCTCTTATCCATCGCATAACTGCCCTGCTAGCTCTCGTCATAAACACTCGAGGAAATGACGACAAATGGTTAATGATGATGATCAAAAGAAATATTTCAAAAGTTATTAAATGGTCTTAGAACACTTAAAATTTAGAACGTGTCATACGAACCACTTTTATGATAATTTCATTGTTTTTTTTTGTCATTCGGAGATTAACAGCCTCAATCCTTGTTTACTTTCATTATACAGAATCGAGCGGTAATGACATTTCAGAACATTTATTCTGTTGTTTTCTATGGTAGACAAACGAGCCAAACAGTGTAAGTAAATGACAGAATTATTGAATCGTTCCTTCAACAAATTTCAGAAGGTAGCCGAACACAGGAAGCAACCTCTTATATTTTCGTCAGCAAAGTTGATATTCTCCTCCTCTCTCTTCCGGCTTCATTAGCTACAACTGCAGCCCACCGAACACACGCACAACCCTAAAACCGCCCCCCTTTTCATATCATCTTGCTTACAGGCTGGAATTATGATGCATCTTATTGACCTAGTTTCCAGTAGCTATGCTAACAACTCCCTAGAACAACGAGGGGTTATAAAGCGCAACACATGCTAATATAGAGGTGCTGGATGACCGTGTCAAGGGGCTTCATTTGTCATAGTTGCAACAAGCCGTATTTTCGAAAAAGGTCTGAATTCTAAATGTTGTTTCTACTGTGATGGCCCAAACACGCTTGTTTGTTATTGTTAAAAACACTCACTCAGATTAGCGATTATCTACATTCACTGGAACACATGCAAAATTAAAAAAAGAAGACTTATTGAATCGTACCTTATAGTTATCTTTGTTACTATGGCAACCCTACAGGGCAAAAATTGGCTTTTATGCTCGGCGACTGACTGCTTTCATAACCGGAGCAATTTCGCTGGCAATTTCCCTCCGTAGGCTGCAAGTTGTTGACACAAATTACTTTGTCATTAAATGAAGATGTTTTGAGGAACAACAATGCAAAATGCGCATACTGCGTACACAGCGACGCAGTTAATAAACAAAGTGTCACCAACCAAAGCATATCTCACAACGGTATAAGAAATCGCTTCAAATGCAAAACGAAGTCTCAACAAAGAAGACAAAGCACCTGTCCGCGGATCTCGATAAGAGTGAGATTCACTGAGCCCTGAAAGGAAATGTCAATTTTGTGCTTCTGCATGCATGGCAATTTACAGGGAATAAAACTCAAGTGGCGCAGACAGAATACAAACACAACTGCAGTGACCAGAACTGCTGGTTAAAGATTACTGCATATCGTTACAGCAGAAGCTAATAATTGAATGTGTCATAAATCCATGAATTAAAGTGACTCTGCTATACACTGTCACGCGACTATGTGAATTCAGCTTGTTAGCCAAAACTCGGAGGAACTCTTTCGGTGCATTTATTTCAAATACCTCTAAACTGCTGGATTGGCAAAAGTAAATACAATCTGCAGACAAGGATATTTATCAGCTTATTCTCCAAAGTGTTCAGAATTCTGAAATGAAAATCAGGGGCAATTCTAGTTTAACATTCCAAAATGGCATTAAAATGCTCAAATTATGACCTATGAATTAAAAAAAGAGACAATGGACGTAATTCAGGACAGTTATGGCTGCCCGCTGCTCCGAGTGTGCGTTCACGGTTTGCAGTGAGTCTGTTTCTAATTTGTGCCCATTCGTTTGAACGCGTTAATGTGGAGGACACATTCAGAGAGTGGATTAACACGCTGGCCTGCACGTCAATTCAAACTAGTGAGAAAGCCAAACTGGTAACTATGGTGCTTATGGGTGTGTTATATTCTGTCTGTACTACATGCCTGATTTCATGCAGTAGCAGGTTGACAGACAACAGTCTCAATAAAAATCTGAAATTAAGATTGAAGACAATAAATAAACAAAAAAACAAATTCAAGAGCAGGCCACTAAAAACAGGCAAACACTCTCTAAGAACATGGGACAGCTGCTCAACCTATTATTTGCACTCAGATTTTTACCATATTTGTAAAAAAATCAATTGCAGTTGAACATCTAACTAACGTGAATGACAATCTCTGGCGTACATCTCGTATGCTATATCCAGTAACATACAGTAACTGAAGTAAAAATATTCGGTGCAATTATCAAATATGATTCGACCGCTCTGCGTGGCAGAGGCTTCTGGATAATTCGGGAAGCTGACGGGCTGTCTGGGTGGGATCTGTGATATTCTGACAGGCCGTGTGTGTGTGACAGTGATATAATGACTGGCGCTTGTGCCGCGTCTGATGCCTCAGATCAACCATCAAACAATTGGCAGAGAGAATCAGGGTACAGAAATGACATCTGCGTTCAGACTCTTCCCATCTCTGCTCCACTCCTCCTGGATCGAAGCATAAACTTGACAGAACATTTTTTTAGGAGTAAGTCAATTAGATCAAGGTCACTGTGGATAGATTATATAACTGCATTTTCAGTGTGTCAAAATTTCACTGTTGTTTTATGCTACGTTGGGCAGGTGTGGCTTACTGGTTAGAGATTCAGACTTGCAACCAGAAGGTCGCTGGTTTGATTCTCAATGCTAGCAGGAAACAACTGAGATGCCCCCGAGTATGCACATTACCCCCAATTGTTCTCCGAGTGCGTGTGCTTACGGTTTGCAGTGTGTGTGTGTTCACAACTCACTCCTCCAGTGTGTGTGTGTGTGTGTGTGTATTAACCGTACGGGTTAAGTGCAGAGGACAATTTCCAGGTATGGGTTACCATACTTGACCTGCACGTCTTCACTCAATTCATCCTATAGGATGTAAATTGCAATCCTTCCATTTGCAATCCTTCCAAACTAATTCATATGAAGTAATACATTTTTAATTAAACTGAGAAAAACTCTCTTTGCATGCATATGCTGTCATTTTATCTGCAACTGCGCAACAATTATTTAAATGAAAAACAACAAATGGAAGTACGCTGACCGAATGCCTTGTGGAATTGCGTGGGCAGAACATAATTTCTTTTCAAAGGAATTTTAACTCACTCCTAGCTAAAAGGCTAGTTCATCACCCAAATCTGGAAATTCCATCTTTGTTTCCTCACCCACATGTCATTCCTAACTTCATGTATGACTTTCTCTTTTTAGTGAAGCACAGGAGAGATCCACAGACTGGTGATGCTGCTCTTTTTTTCCTGAGTTTAGATAAAAGTGCAGGAAACAAAACTCTGAAATCTGATGCTACTTGTAAGTTAACCAAGACATGCACCATAGTCCTTGGAAACCACAGAATGCATGAAAAGTTTTATGACCACATTAAAGCTACTGTACATGAACTGCTGAGCATCAATTTCCATAGGATTACCACGGTAAATAACCCACAAAGCTTGCTCGGTCCCTGAGATATAAAGCTTCACACAAAACAACATAACCATCAATTCAATAACCAGTAAAAGCTCTTTCATTTGTCCTTGGCCAATCACAGAAAAGCTCTGAACAGGAGTACAGTCGTATTCATGGCAGATTTCTGAGGTTGTTGAGGGGTCATACGCAGAAATATGGTGTGGGTTTAAGTGGAGTAGCAACAGAGGAAACCAGTATAAAATATGGGGAGGGGTGGAAAGCCAGACAGATAGATTGAGAGAGAGCGAGAGAGAACGAGAAGGACTGTGCATCGAAGCAAGAACATGCAGTTCTACGTGGGTGTTTCTTTGTGCAGAATGCAGGTTTGAATTTAATGAGGATAATCCATTACAGACCTCACATCACATGCCTCCAAACCAAATCACGGCACCAGCCGGCAGCCGCCTGCAGAACCCTCCCCCATCCCCCGAGACACCTCATGCTGGGGGACAGTGGTTTCCAGTGCGCCTTTAATCAATGCCAGTCAATGGTTACATTGTATTCATGTATTATTAAAGAGATTGACTTGATTTTTCACAACAGATGTAGGGCAGACTGGGGCTAGTTGTCACAAAGGGCTACATGTCAGTCATTTTTACGTCTGATACCACAAGCGCTGGTTTTACACAATTGCTCTAGCACTGATTGTGATGGCTTCCAATTCACAAATGGAATGTTTTTTGTGTCGCTTCAAAACTAAAGTGAGAAAATTAACAGTGCTGTTAGCTCCTAGCTATCGATCGATAGGATGAGAGAGAGCAACCAACCAGTTCAAGACACCACACGTTACAGCTTCTATGCCACGACCTGCGACGCTCCAGCAATATTAACTTGAATAAAACATGCGGATGTGCTTTGAATCGCCCCATTCATCACACGACCAAAAACGACGCTTTATTCCTCGTTCAATTACAGGCGATGAAAAGATCTCACTGCTGTTATTGTTCAGAAGATTGTTGCTGGGAAATAGTGGGTAACAAATCAATATTTAAAGCCCAGTGTCCCTTTTAAAGGCCAGTTTAGAGGGATCTTATCCGGCTGGATGTCATGTCAGTCTTTTGTTCGTCTTATAGTGACAAACAAACTCTTGGTTTGTTGGTGACAATTTATAATAACTTTATAAAAATAACAAAACAAACATTATTTCATTACATACCAGCTTTGCTTAACAGATCATTCATTCATGTTTTCATACCTGACTGGACCTGCACTATACACTTGAATCTTATCATGTTTTTGTTAACGTTTGTTTGTTATTTTACAGTTATTAAAAGGTTACTTTAAAGCCCTCCCAAAAAAGTGTTAACAAAATTAGGGAACCAACAGGTCAAAAATTATTATACAAATAATTTTCGTAGGGTCGCAATATTTTGCCCCTCCCTTATAAGCCCAAAACTTCCCCTCTAGCTACTTCCTGCTCTTATGTTTAAGATTATCAATAAACCCTTCGGGGTGTCCAGTTAGATGTTTAGAGGCTTATCCTCCAGCTTAAAGGAACATCAGATATCTAAATGGAAGCTTTTATAGAGTTATCGCTTCAAAGGTCAAAACATGTTCAGTAATGGACTCTATAATGCATTAAACCGCAGATTGTCTTCTGAAGCTGAGCATCAGTGGTTTCTGCAAATGGATAATGCTGCAAAACTCAATGCAACGATTCAATCGAACATTTTGCCTCTCTAAGATCTAAACCTGAGATTGGAGAACACAGAATCTGTGAAATCATTGGGAAGGATGTCTGCAGCTTCCTGCCACCAGCAACAGATGCAACAACTCGCAGCCAGTGAGATGCTGTAAAATATTGTTAAGGTGATAGACACGAGATGAATTGTTCCTCATCGACTTGGGCTTTGCAAACTTCAGGTCCAAGCAGGCTGGAAACAGTCCAGAGAAAAGAGCCTTAACCTTCCGTGACGGCTGGACCCACAGTGCTACACAAGCAGCCCGCCTCAATATTTAAAAAGCTGTGTCCGTCTCACACACTGTAGTGCCAAAAGATGATGGTCCCTCTCCCAGGACAATAAGCTGGTCTAATGAGGCATAAAATCTCTGGCCCACCATTTTTACTGCTAACATCACGGCCACAGAGATACACGAGGTTGCCAGTCAGCTGAGGAGAAACCTCTGCTGCTGTTGCCATGTTGTCTACAGGTCTGTAGAGTGACTCAACAAATTCCTATGTTAGAGAACGCGCTGTTGAGGTTCTCTTAAATAAGAACACTGTCACACACACGGTCTTAACTGACAGGAAAAATGGGGCCAGTTAAAGGGACAGTACACTCAAAAATAATTTTTTTTGAATATCTTGTTTTAAACTTGTATATAAGAGTGTACAAGAGTATAAGGGCTAATGGAGCTGAGAAATGTATACATTTAAATATAAATTCTGGTCTGCCCTTTACACAAAGCTCTCATCCAAGCAAATGGAGCCAGTATCCTGAAGGCTGATATTTCTTCTCTTGACAACATAAAGTTGGACGAATATTTCACAAGCTATCTCTCGCAAATTAGACCGCAGCCAAACCATTTATCCTCAGAGTAATCCAATTCACTCTGTGATCCGATCTCACTGGGGAGACGGATGACTCAGACATTTTAGCACTGCGATACGTGACTCTAAACAATCCTAACAGAGATGAACAGAAGAGTTAAACGTTCACAAAACAACTTGATAAATGGTTTAAAGGCGGGTAGGTGATCCTTCTCAGAAATGTTTTTGTTATGCTGGCTGAAAATCTCTTCACATCCTGATAGCAATCACTAAATAAAGTGATATAAATATATTTATATAAATAAATATCTTCTGCGGAAGGTAGAGGACCATAAAACGCTCATCCAATCACAGCATTTGATCCGAATGCAATGACAGGATGTCCTCCGTGCCCGTCAAACAAAGTATTTGCATACATCCACGCACTATTGGAGGATGCGTGGCTTTGGAGATCACTTTTAACGTAGGGCGGGATCTTTTGTTTTCGAGGCTAGTTTGCTATTGCTAGCCTACCCAAAATTGCCTACGAAAATCGCCTTTAACAGAAGTTGGAGTTGGAAAGCAGTTGTACTGTAGAGATCTGTCAGAGATATCTTAAAACCGTGATTTAAATGATGCCAGTCATCACAAACTGGATGCGAACTCACGTTGTCCACACTGGCACCAGAGCTTAATGCGTGCATGTCCACTACCTGCCAGATCACGGATGCAATTACAATATCCAGAAAAAACGTTGCACAAGACAGGCAAAAATCTGATCATCAGCTAAATCAAAACGCGCACTGCACCGTGGTGACATAAATTATAAACAGTCCATTAGCATCTGTCGATATATTTTGTTTCAATAAAAAAATATATTCACACCAACACACAAACCTACACGTTCCGCTACAAAACACATGCGCACAGACCCGTGCAGATCCGTGCGTAAGCGCTTCCACCTCACCTGCCATTCTCTGCGCTTCTGAAGCCCGGCAAGATGTTCCGGAAGCTGCTGTGGCGGTCGAGCTTCGGCTGGCTTTTGGTGCGTTTAATGGATCCCTTCAATCTGCGGCTTAGAAAGCCCTGAGTAGAAAGCCAGAGCAGAGGACAGAATTACACTCTCAAATGCATTAAGCACTGTTGAACAAAAACGACGCTCCGCTTTGATCGCTCCCTCTCCTCTCATCCGCAGCGCTGGGTTGAGGCGCGCGCCGCTGTGCGCTCCGCGCGGCACGCATCTGCTCGCGACGCGCTGGGCTACAGAAGCCCCGCCGGTGCGATACTCCCCCTAAAGCCGCTGTTACCATGGAAACAGTTGGCTGGCAGGGCAAGGAGGAAAATACTGGTGCGCTGAAGCATCACGCAGGGAGCTGAGCCGGTGCTCGTAAAACAATGTCAAGACAGAATGAGATTAAACCCGAATTAGTCTTGAAAGACCACAGACCTAAAAAATCTGGGAAACCAGGCAAATGCGAAAGAAAACAGGCGATGCTTTTCTATAACATTATCAATCAGCATGTGATGGTCATGGTGTCCGAGGAATAATAAACAAACATATGTTGTGTTTTAGAGGCTTTTTAACCGGGTCACAATGCAAAAACATTGTGATTCTTTGTGTTAAGTGTTAATATTAAAACGGTGATATATTATCATGTAATATATTCATATACACTGGACTTCAGTACTGTCAAATTCTAGCTTGTTCTGAACTGGGATCTTGTTATAGACCAGACTTGTATATATACCAGCAAACAGACCATCACCAGACCAACAATAACCAGCAAAAACCCTCGCTGGAGCAGCACAGAAGATCATACTGATCCAAGTTAGTCTTTACAGAAGAAAAAACAGAGGAGCTACAGGACAAAACATCTGGTTCAGCTATACATTGATTTAACTTCATTAATTAATAAACATCACAGTCATTGTCATATTATGTTACATCTGAAGCAAAAAAAAAAACTGATCTAGGAGAAACATTAGTCCCTTGTTTTTTCACACAGTCAAGCGGAAAAATTCCACAATGCATTGTGTTACCATCTTCAGTAGCGGTCAGCTGATATTTGGGATCCTTCAATATTTGATGCTGGTATCTTGAGAGCAGGCTGTCTATACAATGCTGAATATACAACATATAATAATGAGAGTAAAACAGACAGAAGCACTGAAGAAGAATCTGAAATTCATTCAACAATATTTAAGGAAAATGTGCACCGTTCTTTGACCAAACTGTAGATTTTAGGAAAGACACAAATGCTGTAGGCGTTAAATAATTGGTCAAGCAGGCTGGATTACTGCCTGATAAAAATATATGTCTGATATAAATGAATATGTGAAGATGATAACAGAGACTTATTCCTACTAAGATAAGATGACCTGAATTGATACGTTTTTCAAACATTATTCATGAATTATTCATGAAGCATGTGAGGGTGAAGGAGAAGAGCTGTTTACTGATGCTTCTGGAGTCACGATCTGGACCGCAGTTCCACTCTAGAAACAATGATAACTTGAGCCGCGTGCATCTTATAAAATTACAAGATGAGACTTAAAGCGACGTCTGTCTGCATTAGAAATGTTTCTCTTTGGGATTATAATGATTCCGCAGTCTCTATAGAGTAACACACTATATTCCAGCCCTAACTGGGCATCTTGTCTGTGTAATATGCCATGTCAGCTGTCAAAAGAATGAAGGTGTCTGAAATGCTTTATGGCTGGAGTGTCCACGTGCTAAATTCTTTGAGTGCTCAGCTGCTGAGCCTGCATCCCCCGCCCCCCTCTCATCTCACCCCATCACCCTGTAATCTTTATGCTTGGCCTCTCTCTGCCCTCTTGTGTCCGAGCCTGCCAGTTTGGGTTTGACAGATTTAATTGTGTACCTGTCTGTCTGTATGAGCGGACAACACCAGACATAGCGTGAAACATTTTAAGGCCAGTACACAGAGACCCCGAGCCCTGTCTGATTTTAAACATCCTGGTCCTCACTTTGTAAAAAAGCTGAAGGCTAAGCCCCGTCATAACCTGCTCAAACGGAACGGCTAGATTGTTAGTCACTCCAGCCCAGTGGCAGAAGATCTGGGGCTCTGTTCCAAATTCTGGTGCGCTGCCTACATAGATGACATGTTAAGGCATTGTAGACACACTCTCAATATAAAGGCAATCCCAGAATGCATTGCAATAAAAAGTTAGACAAAGAAGACAAAGATATAAACATAAAATGCATCAAACATTATCAAGTATTAAAATAGTTTAATATTTTATTATTTGGTAAAATATTATAGAAGTGTTCTTGTAGCTCAACTGGTAGAGCATTGAGTTAGCAGTGCAAAGGTTGTGGGTTTGATACCCAGAGAACACACACATTCATAAAATGTATACCCTGAATGTACTGTACGCCACTTTGGTCTTTTGTTTATTGGAGCATCATGCTTGCTAATGCCAAATTATTCTCCAAAATTCTATATCTCAAGGGAGCAAGTAAAATCTTGTTTTACATTATATGTTTGCTTTGATGTCTCTTCGTTCTAGGACCCTTGAAAGGGTTAAGCTCTTACACTGTGTCTCGACAAGTAACAAGCCAGTCCTGCCATAACCACTGGAATGAGGGAATGAACCTTCATCATGCCAATGTACCAATGTTACAAGATAAACATTCCTTGAGGACATTTAATTAAAATAACAATAATTCAAGAAGCCCCCTATGCCAAGTTATCCAGATGTCTTCTTATCAGGAGCCCTTCATTACTCTGACTTTTATGTAGAACAGTGCCAGGAGTGTGCAGTCTTCCACAAACGCACTTAGAATAACTTCATTATCAAACACAGATAAAGATGCTGTGTATCTCGGCTCGGATAACAACTAAACAAGACTTCCAGCTCTGACAAGCCTGTGCTAAGAGCTTAAATCTGCTCGAGCATCTGTTGAAACAATGAACCTAATATCATTATCTGTTTTCATAGCAGCCAGACAGTCTAGGCTAAGGCACAATGCAGAGAAGGCCACGGTCTAAAGCTGCTTCTCTGCACGACAACCAGAGCCTGTGGGAAAATCCGTGACCCCAGGTTCCTAACAATCGTGCTTGCAAGGTATTGAACCTTTCCTGGGGTTCTCAAAGTGGTCCGCACAACACGAATCCAACATTTGCTCTTCCTCCTTCTGTTCCGACAAGCTCAGGATCCTGTTCTATCAGCACTGATTGTGGTTCGGCACACTCGCGTGAAGCGCCGTGCATCATCAGAGACAGCGGGGCCCCTCGAGGCCCTGCAGGAGCCAAACACACACCTCATCGGCATGCATGAGGGGTGTTCACATTTTAGCATGCTTACAAACACACAGTCTGCCTCAGTTAACAGAACGTGTCATTAGGTTAGCTCTGTAATTAAGCCATGTGGCTGAGCTGAAAGCAATGAAATCAGTGTTTATCTGAGGTTCTGGGTTGGGGGTAAACAGTAGTAAAGAATGGTGAGGGGGTGTGTATACTCTCTGAGATATTTATAGATGATATGAGACAAAGGGTGTACTTACACTAGGCACGGTTGCCGTGAACCGGGCCCGAATACAATTATCAATTAGCACTCACACTAGTCAAACGAACCGCACTTTGGTGGTCAAACGCACTCGGGCACGGTTCGAATTGCCTAGTGTGAGTACACCCTAAGAGAAGTCATTGTGCAAAATAAGAATTACAGATTTGCTTACTTTTCTCCTGAAAACATGACTCAAACCAAATGGCACAGTTTTAATGCCACAGGTTACTGACATTGATTACTGTCTGATATTTCAGACGCTATACAGACTCAATAACAGTGCTGCAACAGTGAATCAATAAAATCATTAATAACAAAAATTAATTTCATGAATAGGGTATATATTCAAATATAGCATGAACAAATATTATACATTATTTTACAGTGGTTAAAAAACGTGTGTGTTGTAAACATGGCTGTGTTATACCAGGACACTGTAGTCAGTTGTAACTCACTGGGACTATCAGCCTGCATATTCCCTCTCTCCTCATAGGCTGACCCGGGGCGTCAGAACCGGCTGTGACCGGGACACTTATCTGTGAAGGGAGTCATTAGGACTGGTGATTCTTGCCGTAGGTCGGTAGCGCTGGAGATGAGCTGGAAACCCTATGCTCTCCTCAGGCTGTGATGACACCTGCATTACCCAACTGCTGATTACAACAACTGCTGAGATTAACTGAGTGCGAGGAACATCAGTCAGGTGTTAGTCGACAAGTGCATTCGAGAGCCCTCTGCTCCTCTAATCTCGATAAATAGAGTCGCAGGTAAGAGTCCATAAAAACTATGTGCGCCACACAATTGCTGTGATCCAGTACTTGTGTTGTAGAAGGTGGTGTGCTTTAGTTTAAACGTGCTGAAAATATTTGCAATTACATTTTTGAAAGCCAACAATTGAAAAGGGATTGAAGACCAATCAAAGCACCGTACTGTAACTTTAAGTCAATGGACACCAGATTGTTTTTGGAATCTGGACACCAAGTTTTTAAAAACGAGTCATTCACACATTCCCCATGGAGAAACCTTTAAAATGATGCATGATTTGTTGGAATCTACTTTTAAAAGAATGAATGAGTTACACCTGTCTGAAGCACCAGTCATCAAGAAGAGAACAAAAAAATGCCATTTTTATGTATTAAAACAAAGTTCAGGGTACAAATAAAGATTTTAAGATGTTTAACTGCTGTTTGGAGTATTGGGATTACTAGACGTCGACATCATGAACTCATTTGATCAAAACCTCAGATCAGACGAAAATTGACCTCTTTCACTTATTTCGTGATTCTGTAGCTTGTAATTAGCTCGTACTCATTCTGACTCATTTCACCAGCACGTCACAAATTTGACCAAAATCTATACCGAACAGCCTAAGAATGTAACTGCATAAAACAACATATTCTAATGCTGATAAAAGATCACTCGGCTAGGAAAAGTGAATAAAAACTGCAAGGCAACATTATAGTTTATAGTGTCAATAAATTTTGAGATATTGCAGCCACCCGTGACCCTCATCAGGAATAAGCACTGTAGAATATGGGAGGGATGGATATTTCAGCCATTATTTTGCAACCTTAAGCTGTGAGAGATATTGAAAATGCTTTGCTGGTAATTCCAGTATTTCCATCTGTGATGCTGTCATAAATGCGTACCGTGACTTTAAAAGGTGTTGACGAATCTGCATCCATGGCAACCGTCGTTTTATCCATGGTACTGCCAGGCATGCTGCGTCGCCGGCCCACCCCGTCAGTGTGTGACTCTGAGAGAGAGAGAGAGAGTTACCATTGGCATATAGACCGATTTTCTGTGTATGGAACCTGTGAAGTTAGGAGAGCTGTTATAGGATCAGATTTACACGTTTATATTTTGATGAATAAAGTTTTATGGGAAGGAGTTGCTGTGCTTGGACAAACCAACCAACTTAATGAACTCTGGAGCTTTAGGAACCCTTCTTAAAAGCATTCACATATGAATCAGAAACTGGAAAATAAATGTTTTATCATCATTTTTCAAGATGGTTGCTGGGATGATTAGCAGGTCATTTCAAGTGCATCAGTATGGAGTTACTAGACTCATCTGGGTGGTTACTAGGGTGTTGCTATGTGGCTGCTTACAGGCCCAAATCGAAAGGCCCACTCGTAAGCTTCTGTGATATTCTGTTTATGAAATAGCTTTATTGTGTCAGTCACATGTTTTGTTCATCCGTAGCCGGATGGCAAAATTTCTGCCTAAATCAGGCTGTCAGATGCTTGGCATTCAGCACACGCCTGTATCCCTGTCTGCCGACCGATGGAGGGAAGGAGAGAACAAGTGTTTGTGTGGAAAACAAATGTGAAAGCTGATGCGGCCGGCCTGAAGAACTTAAATCTATGAAACGCATCCTACTGTTTCTCTGTGCTGAGCAAATAAAATGAAGGAGCAATAAAATGAAGGTTTCTGCGCTTCGCTGGTTTTCACACAGAAAGATGTGTCGCTAACAAGATCTGGAATCCTATTTTTATCACGAATCTGAATGGGTTTATTTGAATTGAAAAGGTTTAGGGTTCCCTTTTCAACAAACCCTTCAAACGCGTGCGTGAACATCTACCAGCTAACAGTGAACGTTCTCCTAAAGTTATCAAAAACGTTCTTGCGGTAATATTACTTAAACTTTTTTTAATGTTATATATCATATTTATCAAAAACATTATTCGTGAGTTGTCAGTGGAACGTTTTAATTTTAAAAACTTCAATAGCATCTTACAACCAAGCAATAATAGTAATACAACTATCTAGAAAACTGGACATTTTGAACGTTCCTAGAACAAAATACAATTATAATGTTTTTTTATTACATAATAAAAACATTACGGAAATGTTTTCACAGCCTAATATTGTTAGCTGGGTACATCCTGTTTTGCTCAATAATGTCTCTAAAGAGCATCAGAGAAATCGATCAGTGATTCAGACAGGATTAGAGGATGCCGGCAGGGTTCTGTGTTGTCACCCGGTCCTGAGTCATTGTTTAGTTTTGGCTGAGCAAAAGCAGACATGATCTGACAATGTGGAGGAAGAGCAATTAACCGCCCTGCAGAGGTATCGACATATGAGCATTCGGTCTGTGTGAGCGTGTGTTGCAATTTCAGCGCGTTCTCGCGGAAACCAGGAACAGATTGGAATGCATGGGAGGGAAATCTCCTGCTTATAGTGTTGATATCACAACATCCTGACACATATGTTCAGCATGGAGGCAAGATCACAAGATCTATGACTTACATACATTGTTTGTAAACAAAAGACACACACACACACACACTGATCAGCGATATTCTGTGATAACCATCGTTAGTAAGTCAAAACCATGTTAGCAAAACATTTTATACAAGCTTAACAGACCAGTATAATTATTTAAATATAGAATTAAAATACATAAACACACATGTGCAGTAGATACAGTGCACAGATTTGGAATATCATTTGAAATAATGTGCTAAAAAAGTCACAGGTTTGTAACATCATGAGGGTGAGTAAATGATTCGAGAATCTTCATGTCTGGGTGAACTGTCCCTTAAATCTATGATATTATTGTTTAATATTATTTTCCCCGGCGGTCTCGGTTACATCAGCAGAAAACTCATTTCACAGGGAATATTAAAAAGGTTTGATGGAAGATTACATAAAGCATTTCTTCTTTACAATAACACACAGATGAACTGTGTACAATAACACCAGGAACATGTATTAAGGAATTAAACTGGGTCAGTTTTAAACCTCATGTTGTCAAAGAACCGTGACCTCGCCTTCATGCCAAACTTAAGCATTCTGTGGACAGATTCTTCATAAAGCAAACTGTTACAATATTGAATACATGCAGCGCATTTGCTTGCATTTCCATACTCGTCAACTGAACAATCCAGTATTCGTAAAGCACATTGTGCTCTGACTGATCAACACATTAGCATTATAACTTGCAAACAGCTAATTGGTTTGGCTGTTCTTTCAGCGCTAAGCTGCTTGGTCAAGACAGATAAAACACACAGCGACTAGCAAAACATAAAACAGTAATTAGAAGACTCTTTCGCTCAAGAGCTGAGGGTTTATGAAGAGCAGAGACAGGGCACTGCTTACATACTGAGAGCACTACACGAGAGGCTCAAAGGAGCTTCTGAGCAGC